>APFE031128128.1:107334-170174 GCA_000404065.3 Pinus taeda | reverse complement strand
TCAGCATGATGAAATGATTCTCCTTTGCCTTTCATCCCTGATGTTCACTCCGTACTTTCAGCAGACAGAAAATTGTATCCTGTGTGGCTATCCCGCTCCGTATCCCCTTGTGACCAACAAAACGCTCGCAAGCCTCAATCTGTGACTCCATGCCCAATGGTTTGAAACTTATCACACCTTACCGTGCCTCTTTGTTCGATAATCCTACCTTCTTTCCAATCACAATCAACACTCCCTTGAAGTCAGAAAGCTAGCCTAAAATCATTAACTAAGGTTGAATCGAAAGGAGAGAGCCCTCTCCGATTGCAGGTGGGCTAGAACCTGCAATCAAAAGATTGGTTTGTGGTTTCATCGGCCGTATCCCTATTAGGAGCCTAGGGACAACCTGACAGATAACACCTGCCAATGCATCTGAAACTTTCCTGGAATATTTGTAAATTTGCTATCATATAGTAGTAGTAAATCTCCATTTTTAAAGGTGTCTTTCTTATTATGGCGATCATGCCATACCTTTTCTCTAGCCTTCTATACCTGTTGATGAAAGCCCACCAAGCAGCAATCTTCTTCTAACTAAAGTATCTACGTGAGGCATTCTTCCATTATATCTCAATCTCTCATCTTTGTGACTACAAAAATCCATGAACTAGGCATGATGTATTCCATTGGCATCACTGCCTCTTGTCCATAAAATAGATTAAATGGTGTATGTCCAGATAATTTATTACAAGTAGTTATATATGCCCAAAGAATAGCGAGTATGCACACATCCCAATCGCTCCTATTTTCATTACAAATATTTGTCAAAGCATGCTCCAGGATTTTACTAAAGGCTACAACTATGCCATTTGCTTGAGGATGATACAATATGCTTTTATGATGATACATCTGGAATTCTTCAAGCAATGAACCTCATTCAAGAAATGTGATCCCCTATCGCTCATCAAAATCTTAGGACAACCAAACCTAGACAAAATGTATTCAAATATAAACTTCATAGTTGTAGCCATGCTACAATCCTTCATAGGCTATGCTTCAACCCATCTAGTCAAGTACTCTATCACCGTGATGATGTATCGTGCTCCTATCTTCCTTCCTAGTCGTTGAATAGGTCCTACAAAATCTATTGCCCATTTGGCAAATGCATGTAGTGAGCTTTGAGGGTTCAGAGGTACTTCATCCCTTTGCGATGGCTTCCTGGTCCTTTGACAAACATCGCACACCCTACAATATTTCCTATAATCTTTCTGCACGGTAGGCCACCATAGCCCAACCCATAGGATCTTTTGCGCAAACCCTCTTCTAGCATAATGTCCTCTAGAGACTCCTCCATGCGCCGCAACAAGAATACTTTGTCTTTCATACTCCAGTACATACTTGCGTAAAAATTCACCCGACCCCAGTTTATACAAGTGACCTACAATGACGGAGAAATTTGTAGCCTTGAAAACCAATTCTTTATTTTGTTGTGTCTTATACCCTTTAGGAGCTATACCTATAGACAAGAATTGGATTATATCTATAAAATGTTCATATGCAATGTGCATAGCAAAGAGCTAAGCATCAAGAAATCCTTCATCATGACTTTAGGTTCTTCGCCATTCTCAATTCGTGAAAGGTGATCGGGTACAACATTTAATCTTCCGAGCTTCACAACTACTTTAAAGTCATACTCCTGAAATAGAAGTAACCACTTTACAAATCCCCCCCCCCCCCCAACACAAGCTTGTTGACTAGGTACTTCAAAGTTGAATGCTCTGTGTACATTTTAAAGTGCGTACCCAATAAATAATGTCTAAACTTCTGGAGCACATATACCATCGCCAACCCTTCATGCTCTGTGGTTGAATAATTATTTTCTAACTTCGACAAATTTATGCTCACAAATGCAATATGATGGTCGATACCTCTTGTGCCTAGTTGGGTTAATAATGCTCCTAATGCTATGCAGGATGCATCTACATGTACATTGAATTCTTTCTTCCAATTTGAGAACACGAGAATAGGTGTTGTAACCATATTTTCCTTCAACACATCTAACATTTCCTGGAAATCATCATCGCAACAAACTGGCACATCCTTCTTCAATAATTTTTCCATGGGTGCAATGATCTGCACATATGCCTTGATGAAATTTCTATAGGATCTTGATGGCCCAATGTTGTGCGCAACTATTTTACATTCCTTGGAGGCTCCAGATTAATAATCACTGTAACTCTGGCAAGGTCCACCATTAGCCTTTGGTTACAAACAACGTGGCCCAAAAGTATCCCATATGCTATGCAAAATATCCACTTCTTTAGATTAAGGGATATCTAATACTTCCTACAAGTATCCAAAATTAGGTGAAGACTTGTAGCATGCTTTTTCACTAACCCAAACATCATCCAATCATCAAAGTAAACCTCCAAAAAATTATGAATAAATTCTTTAAATGCTGCGACTACCACTCTCAAAAAGATTGCAGGGGCATTTTTAAGTCCAAAGGACACAACCATATACTCAAAAGAGCCCCATTCTATGGCAAAGGTAATCTTACTTTGATCTTTTGGTGCAATCTTTATTGAGTGATATTGTGAGAAACCATCTATAAAAGAGTAAGCTTCTTGACCTCCAACATTTTCCAAGACTTCATATATGAACAACGTATGGAATGGATCATGTACCTAAGCATCATTCCACTTCCTTAGATCTACGCAGATTCAAATTTTCCCCTTTGTCTTCTCCTCTTGAACCACCACATGGCTAACCCAATCTGACTCTTCTACAAGTTTAATAAGTCTTGCTGCAAGAATCTTATCCAGTTCTTCGCGCACTTTTTCTTTGTACTTAGGATTCAACCAGTACGGGCATTGCTTTACTGGCTTCACATATGGCTTCAGATTGATCTTCATAACAACCAGATTGCCTACTATCCCCTTCAAATAAAAAATCTTTGTTAGAAACTAGTCCTGATATTCCCGTAATAACCCTATGACCTTTTTAATTGTATCCTCATCCCAGTAATTGCCTATATTTGCAAAATTCGGTTGTGCATCTGATCCAATGTTCACTTTCTTGGTTTTCAATGGTTTTGGGATGTTAGGAACTTCTACCTTAGGCCCAGTGACTTCGCGTTGTCCCTCTGACTCAGGGATACTGATATTCCTGGGGTCTTCCTCGCCTTCTTCTGTGGTAACATTATAGCATACCAGAGCATGGTGCAGCTGCATACTCTAGTCTGGTTGTACCCATGTGACAAGTTATATAGTCATTCTGAATATTCCAGCCTTGATTTCCTCTAATGCTTCATTAATACTTTTGAATCCATCCTCAAAACTGAATGTTAACATAAATATTTCCTTCATAATGTCCCACTCTGTGGTTCTATGTCATAGCTTTGTTTCTAGATACCAGTTCATTGGAATAGTATCCAAAGTGTGGTAGAATATATGTACCCATTCAGGCTGTGGTTCCTCTCCCCATGATTTCGTCTAGTGAGCCAGATGCTCACACGAATCATCCATCCCTGTATATTTTTTAGTAATGTAGGTACTTCCATATCCAAACTGAAGCTTCATCATCCTTCGGTACTCCTTCCAATCTAAAAATTTGTTCTTATGTGTACCTCGCCATCTGGCAGGCATAGCTCTCAACACAATGTCCAATGGCTGGAACCAATGCTCCTCTAGTACATCCCTTTCAAATTTATCAAGAAACAAATTTACATCTTCTGAGACGTCATAATATGGTAAATTGCATACCTCAATAGATATACATCAGAGTGATTTAATAAGTCAGTTGCATCGCAGTGTTGATACTTCATGCAATCTATTTTTCCAATTCTCGAGCTCCTCATCTGAATCCGAGTTTTAGGAGCTATCCTTTTCCCAATTAATTCTTCCATCCAACATAGGGTTGATCCAATCCTCATTCTGCATAGTAAGCTTATAGATATGCTCAATATCATCCTCCTCATAGTAATCTCAAACTGGTTTAGTAACCGTGCACCCTTGGCTAGATCCAATGGAACAAATACTCTTAGTCCCTTCTTCTCCAACATCATGATGCACTTCTTCAGGTTGGTGACCACATTAACAACCAATCAATTCCAAGTAGAATCAAGTAGGGGTTACTATCATCCACTATTTCGATTACCTCAAAATTAGATATAGCACATGCCCCTTAAATGTCTACAATTATTCCATGTAAGCACCCAATAGGAATAATCTTCTGTTGGTTTCCCATTTACAGATGAATTTGGGACCATTGTAGCGTTGACTTTCACATTCTTCCGCAGGTCTGTTTAGGCAAAACATTCACATCATATCCCAAATCTAGGATCACCTAGTCCATTTCAAATTCCTTGATCTATGTAGTCAATGTCATCTCTCAAAGAGTTATTTTCTTACTTTTGTCTACTTTATGCACCATGTGTTGTTCAAGTAGTGACTTACCCTTGTTAGCACAGTTGTCTATTAACTCTTGTAGTCCCTCTACTGCTTTCTGGTCCCTTAGGAGCTTCATCCAAGTCTATAAGAAGGATGTCAACATTGAAGGATCTATTTCATATGCAACAATAACTTCTTCAAGTTTCTTCATTCATGCACCTTGAGTCTTTGATGTGGAAACTCTTGAATCTGCAAAAATATTTTTCGCCTCCATAAAAGTTTCCTTTGCCTTGTGCAAATTTTCAACATCTTGTTCAACAGCCTTACACACCCATATATTTTCTTCTAGTTGTTTTCCTCTGTCTTTATCTTCCCAGATAGCTATACCCCTTCGCATAACAATATTAACGTTGGGCCCATCTTCGTGCGGTTCTGATCTCAACATCTGGATTTTCTGAGTGGGTCGCTGGTTCTTCTTCTCTTGCATTTTTGCAATGAGCACAATACAATATTCTATAACGTGGTCAAACTATTGGAAATATTTACAAGAGGGGTTTGTCGGGTTCTGAAATATCATGCAAAGTGGCTTGGTTCCCCACAATTGTAGCAAATAATTTGTTTGTGACTTCTTCCAGCTCCTCCTCCTCATCCTCTTCCTCGTCCTTGGAATCTGCTACATGCTGCAGGTGCGCCTTGTTCCTGTTGAGAATGTTTCTTAGCCTGTACTTGATATGTCAGTGTTCTATCCATCATTAACTCATTGCTTCGAAAATTGTGCTCATCATGGCCTACAGGCTTATAGAAATTGCAAAACAATTGTTGGGGAGTTTGTACAAACTTCTGCAATAAATGGAAGTTGTTTGGCGAATTTTTTCCTGTTATTTGGTAGATAGTTCACCATGGAATTACATCATTACTCAATCCAGTGGTATTTTATGGATTTAGGGGAGTAAGACCTCCCCCAATTATATATTTCTAATATACTAGGTAATGATCCTTGTCATGACCATGCCCTTTACACTTTAAGAACAATAATTCAGAACAGGTCTCATTTTGGACCTCTTTCCACTTTTTGAGATCCTGCAACTCCATATGCAGGCTAGCCAACTGTGACTAAATCTGCTACACTTCTAGATTCATATCATGAATCAGTGAAGCCTAGATTCATATCATGAATCAATGAAGCCTCCAACTTCATAGCAATTTCCTAATGTTTCATCCTATGATCCGACCTTTTGTTGTGTTAATGGTAATCTCAAGTGAGGTAATTATGAAGCAATATACCAATCCTTATGTTGCTCATCTGAGATCTCCAGATTAGCCTATTGTAGTAGACATTTCAACCTTTGATCAAAATCTGATGCAAATTCATTCACCTTCTGCTTAATTTCTTTGACCTCAGCCTTATACTGGGCTTGAGACTTAGGCTTTCTGAATTTATTATTCACTGTGTCTTTTTTTCTTTTAATGATGCAGCCAGATGAGTCGTACTATACTTAATATACAACTCCACACCCTGTCTTGCAATGTTTTGACTAGCTACGCTTTCTTTAGATCTTCATTCGTTATATGTTGTGACTTCCACACAACATCTGTTACAAACCAGAATTGATCAGGGTCTTCTGTCCCTAGACCCTTGAATATAGGCATCTTCATAGTGTTCGCCATACTGAATGGTGAAGGTGGAGGTGGAAGTGGCAGCGTAGGTGTGTGAGGAGGAGTTGATGGCATAGGTGGAGTGGATGGATGTAGAATTCCCTCAATACCCTGATCTATCGTCTGTGGTGCACCTTGAGGCGTCTTCAAGCTATTACTTTCTTCATCGCTATTAGATTCTCCCAACAAATGACTATACTCAACCCTTGTATCTAGATCTCTTCTTAATGGTTTCCCACTTTGCGTAAATCCTGTTGAGTCTCGTCTAAACATGAATTTCATGGCATAACGCACTTCTCACACAATATCATTTTAATTTAAGTTTCCAAATACTTCATATACTTACCTCTTGGTCCTTTGAAAAACCGACATTCAACTTCTCTACAATTGGTAGATGTATCAATTGTGAACTCAGTAATAAATCCACCCAAAATATTATCAATCCAATAATCAACCACCTTCACAACCTTGTTTTCTGATCCTTCTAGGTGCTTCACTAAATCTCAAGTCCACACAATATGGTTATGAAACTTCCAGGTATTTTAACCATCTGCCAATTTAGCCAACCATTCATTTAGTTTACATGAAAAAGAGTAGAATAAAACTTTGTGTTCCTTCGTATACACGTATCTCTGCAACCACTCTTCTTTCGATAGACACAAATTCTTGTTTTCTTGTGCTACAAAGGTGTGCAGTTTTCGATCTATCCACTTTTCAATCTCCTTCTTAGTCAGTATTCACTTATGCCACATCACACATTAGTTAGATAGATCTTGGTCCTAACAATAGAACCATTTTTTGGCTTGAGGGGGCTTGGACCCAGTTTCAAAGTTAGTTTTTCTAACCAACAAAACCCTACACTACCATCCCTTTCAGCAACAATCCGCGTAGCACAGGATGCAGTCTCACCCAAGGTAGTATTGGGGGATGACAGAACCAGGTTTCTACATTAGAGGACTATGTGATGTGTTTCTGTCAAACTTAGGGCTTTATCTTGACCTTTTCGAACCCTAACCCTTAAGACCTGGAAATTATAGTTTTTAACAGTTAGAATATTTATGCTCTTCACTAATTATGCTAAACATGCATAACATCATATAAATAGACAGATCTATGTCTTCACAAATCTAACAAGTATTTTTCCTGATTAATTGCATTCAACATATCATAAATACTGTAAATTCATATATAAATAGTAATACGTAGATACGCAGGTAGTTCTTCAAAACAATCCTTTATTATGCTTCAGACCTTCAATTACAGGGTTTCCAACCCTGCGCACATAGTTACAGGGACCCACACACTCAATCACAGACTTACCAAGGTCTCCACGCACATAGTTGCAGGAGCTTTACCCTCCGCCGAAGTATAGAATAGACAAAACAAAGTCAAATCATGCACTATTCTATTCCATGATTAACTACATCCTTTGAATCTTCTATGACTTCCTTTTATATTCTTTTCCATTACAATACCATGGTCTACGAACCATGGGAGGGTCTCAAAACTTCTTGACTCTTAAAAAACTAAGGGGCTTTGACCTTCTAAAATACCCTTTGACTCCTATCGACCTATGCTACTCACTCTTTGATCCTCAAAATGCAAAGACTTTACAATATTTAACAAAACTTTACAAAATTTGACCCAGGCGACCCCGTCCCAACATGTAGTGTCATCGAGTTTGCTCCATTCCACGGGCCCTGTTAGCGTTGCTGACAAAAGGCCCAAAATTGGATCCATATATGTTCTAAAAGTCTCCAAATTTGCTTAAGACTCCTTCCAAGGGATCCAAATATGCTCCAGAGCACTCCCTAAGTCTTCAAAAGTGCTTAAGATAATCCATTGATCGAAACCAACAACGGAGGAGAGCCCTTGGAAGGGCTGAAAATCACTATCGGGAGGCAAAAACCAAAGAAAAATAATGAAAAGCATGCATCGAAGGTTCTAAATACGGAATGAACAGTTGACGTTAGATATGGTCGATCAATGGCCTAGATCTAGGCGACTAATCACAATCAGCCAAGCAGAAGGGCCAGTTTAACATTGGGCGCATGACATGGTTGATTAGGGATCACCAATGATCAGATGGGTGGGTTGCATTAGCGGGAGGCATATGTTATATGTATATAAAAATGCTAGGCATTGAGTGATTAGTGATTGCGATTGGATTGCATCATTGTATCGCATCGGCACTATATCAAGGGGTAGGGCCTATGCACATTGTTATCACTGAAAAGATTTCAAAGAAAAGGGTATGGTAAGGAAGAATTGGTCTTGGTCATTCTCATTGTTTTATTTAAGGAGTCTAAAACATAGGATTGAGTCTTGTTCCCTTTTTTAAATATGGTCAACAATCTTGTTTTACCTACCATTGGTCCCACATTTATTCAAATTGTCATGTGTTAAGGCAGTTTCAAAAATTACATGCGCTAAGAAATCAACTAGGAGTTTTCGTAGTGCAAACTCACAAAAATACACTATGTGCGCTACGAAACTGTTGTAGCTGCATATTATAACTCGGTTGACCAATTTTGAGGGAAAAAGGGAAACATTTTTGAAAAGGAGTTTTTGAAGAAAGATCATTTACACAATACAAGTAATCCAGCAAGGGAAAATGAGCAAAGGAAAAGCATATATGAATCATAAACCATTTGTTATAAAAGTGATCACAGCTAGTATTGTTCATTATCCTTCAAGTAGCATTAAAGAGGTTTTATCTTCACACGGGTGAATGGAAAAGGTCTACAGCACATGAAGAACATGGAATTTCAATACATTTTTGTGTAATCAAAGAAGAACATCAAAGATAATTAATTTTGAACACCCTTGTGGAGACCAAAAGCAAAAAAGGAGGAACTTTCTCTCCTTGTTTTTACCAGTCAACTTCTAGAAGTGTTTCTGAGTAGTTAAAAACTCATCTATGAAAAGTAAAAGTGGTTTTCATTATTAAGATACTGAAGTACAAAAACCTCTTCAATTTTTTTCAAATCCATTATGATTTGAGAGAAATGAATGATCAAACTTGCGCTATGAAACTGCTGTAGGTGCAGTTTTTCACAAGCATATTTTTACACCTGTTTTTCAAAGACTCATTCTGGACAGTAGGAAAGATGTTTCAAAAACACAAGAGATTTTTTTGTTTAGAATGGATTGGTTCAAAAAAGCCTCCTTCATTTTTTCTAAATACATTTTTTATGAAAATATATGAGCTCTGTCCCAAGACCTATTTTTCAGCCAGAACAGAGCAAGGAACAGTCTCCTAGTTTCTAGGAACATTAAAAGGATGAGTCATCAAGGGCCAGCTGGAGGGTTATGAACACTATCAAATTCAAATTCATGGAGTTATAGGTGTCATAAGGAGTGTTTAATTCCTAGATAAGGTTGTTTTGATCATAATGAGGAGTTACAATCCTAATTGTTTTAGGTCTCTAGCACTGCTAGTTAGCTGTCATTTGCATTTAATAGTTAGTTTTAAGTGTCAATAGGTGTCAGGTCAGATGGAATTCGAATTTTCCTCATACTAGATGAGGAATATAAGTCATGTAAAGAGCTCTATATATAGGAGAAGATCTAATGTACAAAGGGTTGCAAATTTTCAAAGAAAGACTCATATTGTGCTATTATAGAAGATTATGTTTTTATGCATGCAGGCTTTGGCTTTACTTCTCAGGATTCAGAAGGAGTTCAATGGTGGCTTGTTTATGTTTGTCCTTATTTCCTTATGTGCAGTAGTATGAATTTATGATACTTAGAACTCATTGACATGCTCTAACTTCCTTCATTCATTCATGGACTATGTTTTCCTATATGTCTCTATATGCTAACTGATATATTGAACTTTGATGCCCTGACTGCCATGTTTAGTTCATACTACTATCATACTAAAATTTTCTGACTCCATAAGCCCAATGGATGTTTGTTGATTATGTTTCAACCACTTACACTTCTTCATTTGTTCAATAGATTTAGCCATCTAATCCATTATAAATATCATTAATCATTTGAGAGAGCCCTCTCAGGTTGAGGAGGCTAAGCCTCACCCAAAAGCAGGTTTGAAAGAGTTACACAAGGCCTTCCTAATCAGAAGCCTATGAAGGTTGGATTTTTTTGATAACACACATGCAGATGGGTGACTAGATACCCAGACCTGAACGCAGTATATGTGACACTTCATATATTTTGAGATTTGTGCCCTCACAGTTTTCAATATATTTGTTATAATTTTGTTTTATAACAAAAATATAAAGGGAGACTAGATAGCGCCGATAGCGATAAACCCCAATATATTATAATATTTCAGGTCCGGGGAAAGCCATATTTTAATGTTTTTTATGTATTTTTGTTATTTCAACGAAATAAAAAGGAAGCCTGGGAGCCTTGCGATAGCATTGAAGCTCGAACCCCAAAAGGTCTGGGAAGTGAAATATATGAAATTTGAGATCTAAAAGAGGGTTTCTTTCGATGTATTTCATGTATTTTCATGGTTTAATGAAAAACACAAGAACAGAACCGAATGCAACTTGTGACAGTGACAAGGGCGAACCCGAGAGATTGATAAGCCGTATCTAATGATTTTTAAGTCTGAAAAGAACAAAAATGGGCAAGATTTTCACAAGGTTGTTGTGTTTTTTTGTGTTTATCAAAAAAATAGTCATTCTAAATATTAAAAGGGAAAATAGACGCTTGAAATCTCTTCTATCGTAGCATGGCTAGCCCTAACATAAACAGTCATGGAACACATGCAGCTAGCCTGAAACAGAATCGATCAAGTTGCATAGACAGTGCGACACAGCCAAATCAAACAATATCAGGGAGCATCAATAGCACAGACAACGCAATAGCCACACCAAAAAACGTTATGGAGCATCTCTAGCATAGGATAACTCCTAGACAGCGCAACAAGCCACCAAAAATATATGAATGTGGTTACTCCTCTATCAGAAGGGGAAAAACATCCAAGCCATGCTCACCTTTAGGGAATCAAATAGTTAAACAAGATAGAGTGATTCATTAAGACCTCTCAAGCCTTAGAAAGCTAAATATCATTGTAAAAGCTATAAATACCTGAAAATAAAATGTAATAGAGGTTCAACTCCTGGAGATTGTTCCTCCTCTATTCATTTGAACTTCTCATCTTCATTCTAGCAATATAAGCTTGTTTTGCCATCATATGTTCAATGTCCATTCTCTTTTGTTGTTCTATGCTTATACTTGAACAACTTGTTCATGTTTTCTGTGTTTCTAAGTCTAGATAACTGTCATCTTATATTAGATTTGCAAGCTTCTTGGCTGCCTGTAACTAGCCATCCATATTGGTCATATATGCATCTGCCAATATAGTCAGTATTCTCTTTTGCTGCCCGTAGCTAGCCATTGATGTATGTTTATATATGCAATCTACTAGTATAGTTAGTACTCTCCATCTATCCATTGAATTTATAACTTATTGAGCATTGGTGGTCTAAAGCCTTTTATTGGTGAGAGTGTTCATGCATGCGTTGAGTGAAAACAGAGATGAAATGGTTATCTAACTTGATCCAAACCATCATTTATTCCAATAGTTCAGAAAACAATATTGAAGATTATATGTTACCAAGCATCTCCAAGATACAACCTAGGAGAGTTTCTTGGAGTGATAACATAATTGGCGCCGCTGCTGGGGAGAGGAAACCGAAGCTCAGCTTCCCTGGGAAATGACATAGATCCAGCTTTGATGATAGACAAATTCTGGGCACGTTTCTGGTTGTAATAATCTGTCTGGTGACTCTACTAGAGGCCAAACCTCTTAGCAACTCCACTTCATAGTTCTGGCTCAGTTTGTGAGGAATACTCAGAGAAATCCTCAGAAGCTACAAGCTAACCCAGTGCCTGACCCTAAAAAAATCATCAAAGAGAGAAAGGTACTGCAGAAAGGAGGATCAGGTTCAACTAAACCTAAACAATCTCCCATATCTCATCATGAAAGGCTTGCAATATAAGAAATATATGTTGAGAGTATAGCATCTAATACTAGTAGTGAAGAAAAACTTTCAGAGATTCATAAAGCTCCTTGTTCTTTAGGTTCTCCTTTTGCTTCAAGCCTAACCTCACCTCCTATCCATCATACTCCTTTAGTATTGTCATTCACTCCTCAACCCTCTATCATTCAAACTGCCAGTACTCTTTTAGCCACCACAGCTATGGCAGGTTCACAAGCACCTACCAAAATGGAAAGAATCATAGCTGCTAGGTATGGACCCCTAATATTGCCCACTCCTTTGAATGCCATGCCTACAGGAGAATATCAGAAATATAGGCCTAAGTTCACTGGGACTAAAGGTGTTACTGCTGAAGAACATCTTGAGTCATTTTATAGCTATGCTAATAATCTGGACTTACTGAGGATGGTGTGTGGATGAGAGTCTTTGTGCAAAGCCTAGATGGAGAGGCTAGAAAATGGTTGAAAGAACTAACTCCACGATCTATAGCAGAAATTAAAGCTTTAGATGATGCATTCCTAAAGCTTTGGGGGGATAATAAGGATCTCCTCTACTACCACACTAAGTTTGGAAACTTAAAGAGGGAAAATGGTGAGTTATTGTCTAATTTTAATTAAGAGGTTTAACCGTATGTAGAGCAAGATACCAATTGAAGTAAAACCCACTACTACCTCTTCTAAACTCACCTATGCCAATGCTTTTGATTCTAACTTCTACCTACTATTGAGGGAAAGAAGATGTGCTACTTTGGCTGACATGTAGGATGCAGCCTTGGAAGTGGAATCAAACATCATGGCTGTAGAGAAGCTCAAGGCAAATGTTGATATAAGAAGATGTAGGGGTGAGTCTTCATCATCCTCTGATCCTAAGATAGATAAAATGACCAAAATGATAGAGTTATTAGCCTCTGAAATCTCCAAACTAAAGGTTGAGCAACACCCAGGGAAAGGGAGAGCTCCTAATACCTTTGCTCCTAGAAATCCAAATCCAAATCCATGTAGAAGAACTAATGAGCAGTTGCAGATTTTGCAAAGAAATAAAGATGCTAATGAAGACCAAAGGTTGAAGGCTCCTCTTCAAAATGCAGTCATGGAAGAAGATCAGTTTGAAGAAATTGATGAGATCCATTGTCTAGAAGACAAAGGCACTGCTTCCTTTTTGACCTCAGCTACCTATGAAAAGTCATTATGCAATGACTAAATTAGCCAAGGATGGGATGATGAAGCTATTCTACAAACTATAGATCAGGAAATATATAATTTGAGGTCAAAGATAAATAATGCCAAGGAAACTATTGTTCAAAGAGTTGTTTTCCCTATAGTACAACAAGCAAATAAGTGAAAACAACTACTAGTTGATCCCATCATCCTCAAAGCTCCAGCTCATGAGGTAAGAGGCCTTGACAAGTCTCCTTCTCCTTTGAATTTTCTATCAGAAATTCAGAAGCTAAGAACACCTATTCCTTTGATTGAACTAGTGAAGAATGAGTCCTTCAAAATATCTATCCTCGAAGCCCTTGAGCCTAAAGCCATCCAAGCCTCCACTAACTATGTAAATCTGCAAGATGACAAGCCAACTATTATTCTCAACACAATGATTGAAAATTGTGAAGATAGCTCCCCATCATTCTATGTCTCTTTGACTATTCATGATAAAATCCTTCAGAACTACCTTCTGGACACTGGAGCTAGCCATAATCTAATGCCCAAGGTTGTCATGGATGAGCTAGGTCTAGACATTACCAAGCCTTATCGTGACCTGTTCTCTTTTGAATCTAGAAAAGTGAAATGTATGGGATTAATCAAAGACCTAGCCAACACTTTGTCTCAGCTTCCCATGAAAAGCATGATGATGGATATTGTTGTAGTAGATGTACCCCCCAAGTTTGGCATGTTACTTTCCAGAGGTTGGATCAAGAGACTAGGTGGATCATTACAAAATGATTTGTCTTATGCTATTGTCCCAGTTTTCCGAGGTGAGAGCTAGAGATTATACAGAGAGGTGCAATTGGATTATATCATCAGATATGAGAAGAATCCCACTAATCATCCCATTTACGCTGTTGACACTAATTTTGGAGCATGCATTCTTCATATTGAAGAATCTCAGTTGGCCTCCATGCAGCTCAAGAAACCAGTTTCCCAGATCGCAAAGGAAGAAAATCCATAGATTTGGGATATGTTTTTTGATGGGGCTTGCTCTAAAGAAGTTGCAGAGGCAGGCATAGTCTTTGTGCCCCCAACACAAGAATATATTCATTTATATTTCAAAATGACCTTTTAGGTCACAAACAACATTGCAAAGTACGAAGCTTTGATTCTGGGCTTGAGCGCTACTAAAGAAATGGGTGTCAAAGGCCTAAAAGTGTTTGGGGATGCAGACCTCATTATTTAGCAGGTAAATAAAACTTTCCAAGCTAAGAATCCAAGTCTAAAGACATACAAAGATGAGGTATGGAGGCTCAAGGACTCTTTCAATAATTTCAGTATTTCTTATATTCCAAGAGTGAAGAACCAGCTTACCGACTCCCTTGTTGTCTTTGCTAGCCTGTTTATTCATCCTTTGCCTCCTAAATTGATATATGAAGTTCAGGTAAAATAAAAACCATCTCTGCCTAACAATGTCAAATTTTGGAGGGTTTTTGAAGACAATAAGGAAATTAACAAGTTTTTGCGAGTCATTGGGGAAATTTCTGAAATGTGCATCGATCATGAAAATGAAACCATGGAGGAATGTGGCCAGTCCAAGCTAAAGAGTGAAATCAGCGAAAGAAGCATCATCCAGCTGCCCAACAATCACATACCAAAAGGTTTGGTGCCTCTAAAGAGGCTTTTCGATCATAATGGCATGCCCTATAATGTGGCCAAAACATAGAATTAGTATGTTTTCTATAAACATAATATAGGTAGCCCAACCCATCCAAAAAACATAAATCTATCCACGCATTTGTCCTCTACCCAAAATTTTGAGTATTGCACCCTCATGATGCAATTCACTGTCATTTTTTCCTGGGAGTACGATGATCTTAAAAACTATGATGCAGACATCATTCAACATAAGATCCCACTGGAAAATAACACCATACCTTTTAAGCAAAAACTAAGACCTATCAGCCCTCTCTTATTTCCTTTGATTGAGAAAGAAATCAAGACGCTATTGGATGCCAAAATCATAGTCCCCCTAAGGTATTCAAAGTGGATAATCAACCTTGTGGTGGTAAGAAATAAAAATGGAGAAATCAGGCTTTGTGTGGACTTTATAAATCTGAACAAGTGCTCTAAAAAAGATAACTATCCCCTGCCTAAGATGGAACACTTGCTGCAAAGAGTCTCAGGGGCTAGAGTTATGTCCTTCTTAGATGGATTTTCAGGTTACAATCAGATAGTTGTACACCATGAAGATCAGGAAAAGACTGCCTTAACTACTCCTTGGGGCACTTTCATGTACTCAAAGATGCCTTTCAGACTGATGAATGTTGGGGCTACTTTTCAGAGGGCCATGGACATAGCTTTTGTGGGAGAGAAGGACAAGTTTGTCCTTATTTATCTAGATGACATAATAGTCTTCTCCAGTAGCCACAAACACCATTTACAACATTTAAAGAAGGTCTTCCTAAAGTGAAGAAAGTTTGGAATCTTAGTGAACCCAAAGAAGTCATAGTTTTCTCTAGAAGAAGGAAAACTTCTGGGACATATTGTTTCAACTGAAGGTGTGAAGATTGATCTAGCAAGGGTTCAATATATTTAGACATTTTCCATCCCCATGTCAAAAATGGACATTCAATCCTTATTGGGTAAGATTAAATTCGTAAGGAGGTTCATTCCAAACTTTGCAGAGCTTGTAAAGAACATCACTTCCATGCTGAAGAAAGGAGGAGAAATAAAATGGATAGATTATTCAAGAAGCTCTTTTGAAGCCATCAAGCAAGCTATCATGGAATCTCCCACTCTAATCAACCCAAATTACACTAAGGATTTTTGTATCTTCTCTTTTGCCTCTTATGATACACTTGTAGTATTTCTGTTGCAGAAAAATGATGAAGGAATAGAGCACCCTGAGGCCTTTTTGAACAAAACTTTAAGGGATGCTAAACTAAGGTATAACCTTATTGAAAAGCAAGCTTATGCTCTCATAGAGTCTTTAAAGGCATTTAGAATTTATATTATGCATTCTAAAGTAGTTTCATATGTACCTTTAGATTCAGTAAAATATGTCTTAACTCAGCCAGATATTGATGGGAAGAGGGCTAAATGGATTGAAAAATTCATAGAGTATAACATAGAGGTGAAGCCCACTAAGCTTGTCAAAGGCCAGGGCCTGGCTAAGCTTATGGCTGGAGAAAATTGCAACTTGTTAGATATAAATTCCATGAGTCTTAATTCAAATTATGAGCAAGCAGAGGGAACAACAGAATAGAAAAAGCAGAATTAGTCTTTAGCTAAGAATCTAGCCACATGTGAATGGTATTACAACATAGTTCATTTTTGAAAAAGCTAGAAGTCCCTCCTGGGCTTAGCTCAACTCAAGTTCATGCCATTAAAGTCAGATCTACCAAATTCTATATTGATAAAAATCTGCTTTATTGGAAATACCCATCAAGAATCCTCTTAAGGTGTCTAGATAAAGAACAATATTTGGAAGTCATACACCAGTTCCATTCTAGCATCTATGGAGGGAATCATTATTAGAAAACCACAACTCACAAAATCTTGACGGCTGGATATTATTAAACTACTCTGTTTTTGGATGTGTTTTCTTTTGTAAAAGCTTGTGACAAGTGCCAAAGGTTTGTAGGAAGACAACAACAAAAATCTCTGCCCTTATAGCCAATACATGTTAATGGTACCTTCTAACAGTTAAGCTTGGAATTTATAGGCGAGATCAACCCACATTATAGTGGCCAACACAAATGGATCTTAGTAGCGATTGATTATTTCACCAAGTGGGTTGAGGCTATACCCACTAAGAATGCCAATCATCAAGTTGTGATAAAGTTCTTGAAAGAGAATATTTTCACTAGATTTGGTTGTCCAACCAAACTAGTCACTAATAATGCAGCAACTTTCAAGGCAAAAGAATTGATGGACCTGACTGAATCCATGGGCATTCAGGTCATACATTCTATCTCCTATTATCCTCAAGGCAATGGCCTGGGAGAATCATCTAACAAAAGTCTGCTAAGGGTAATCAAAAACCTGTTAGAGGACAACAAAAAGCACTGGGATTCCAAGTTGTAGTTTGCACTATGGCCTGACAGAGTTACCATCAAAAAGTCCATAGGGAATTCTCCATTCAAACTAGTCTATGGTGATGATGTTTTTTCCCCCATCCAGCTCATTCTCCTTGTGGCTAATTTCTTGCAAGATGAACAAGAGGAAGAAAATGACATGGTAAGAAGAATGAATAATCTCATTGAACTACAGTAGACAGGAGAGTAGCTGGTTGAGAAATCAAAAGCTCGTCAAAAGGAAAACAAAGAAACCTTTTACAGGAAGGAAAAAGTGGACAATTTCCAAGTTGGTGATTGGGTGCTTAAATGGGATGCATTTAAGGAAAAGAGAGGTAATCATGGCAAGTTTGACTTCTTATGGATAGGTCCTTTTGTCATCACTCAAGTTCAACAGAACAATACATTCATTCTGCATAGTCTAGAAGGAGGGGATACTTTTGGTAGCCCAGTAAATGGGCGGTTCTTGAAACTTTGTTTCATTTAAGGCCTTAAAAGCCTTGGTATTGTAAATATGTTTTTCTTTTAGTTTTTATTTCATGCTAAATTGACTCCATGCACAATGGAACACTAGGAAGAAGATTTGATCTTTTTTTTACAGGAAAGGCATTGTTCAACAGTCCTTGAAACCTCACAGGGAGGCTTTCATCCCCAGAAGCAGCCAATGTTAGCCTAGCTAACAAAAGGCCCAAAATTGGATGCATATATGTTCTAAAAGACTCCAAATTTGCTTAAGAATCATCCCAAGGTATCCAAATACGCTCCAAAGCACTCCCTAAGTCTTCAAAAGTGCTTAAGATAATCCATCGATAGAAACCAACAAGGGAGGGGAGCCCTTGGAAGGGCTGAAAATCACTATCGGTAGGCAAAAACCAAAGAAAAACAATGAAAACCATGCATCGGAGGTTCTAAACAGGGAATGAATAGCCGACGTTAGATCTAGCCGATAAACGACCTAGATCTAGGTGGCTAATTGGAATCAGCAAGTAGAAGCGGCAATCTGACATTAGGCGCATGACACCGTCGATCAACGATCGTTGATGATCAGATCGGTGGGTTGCATCAGCGGGAGGCATATGTTATATGTATATAAAAGTCCTGGGCATTGAGCGATCAGCGATTGCGATTGGATTGCATCGTTGTATCGCATCGGTGCTATACCAAGGGGCAGGGCCTATGCACATGCGGATGGGCAACTCGATACCTAGACCCAACTGCTGTATATATGAGAATTCATATATTTTGAGATCCGGGCCCACGCAGTTTTCAATATATTTGGTATATTTTCGTTATATAATGAAAATACAAAGGGAGCCTAGACAACATCGATAGTGATAAACCCCGGACCAGATGGGTTCTAAAACGATATATTGTAATATTTCAATGTTTTTTTATGTATTTTTGGTTTTTCAATGAAATACAAAGGAAGCCTAGGAGCCTTGTGATAGCGTTGAAGCCCGGACCCCAAAGGGTCTGGGAAGTGAAATATATGAAATTTGAGATCCGAAAGAGGGCCATTTTCAATGTATTTCATGTATTTTCATGGTTTGACGAAAAACACAGGAACAGGGTTGAATACGACTTATGACAGTGATAAGGGTAGACCCGAGAGATTGATAAGCTATATCTAATGATTTTTAAGTCCGAAAAGAATAGAAATGGGTGGGATTTTAACAAGGTTGCTGTGTTTTTCTGTGTTTAATAGAAAAACAGTCATTCTAAATATTAAAAGCGAAAATAGAGGCCCGAAAGCTCTTCCATCGCAGCATGGCTCACCCTAACAGAGACAGTCATGGAGCATGTGTAGCTAGCCCAAAACGGAATCGATCAGGGGGCATAGACAGTGCGACACAACCAAATCAAACAAGATCATGGAGCATCAGCATCACAGACAGCACAACAGCCACACCAAAAAAATGTTATGGAGCATCTCTAGCATAGGATAACTCCCAGACAACACAATAAGCCACCAAAAATATCTGAATGTGGTTATTGCTCTGTCAGAAGGGGAAAAACATCCAAGCCATGCTCGCCTTCAGGGAATCAAACAATTAAACAAGACAAAGTGATTTATTAAGACCTCTCAAGCCTTAGAAGGCTTAATATCATTGTAAAAGCTATAAATAGCTGAAAGTAAAATGTAATAGAGGTTCAACTCTCGGAGATTATTCCTCCTCTGTTCATTCAAACTTCTCATCTTCATTCTAGCAATATAAGCTTCTTTTGCCAGCATATGTTCAATGTCCATTCTCTTTTGTTATTCTATGCTTACACTTGAATAGTTTGTTCCTATTTTCTTTGTGTCTAAGGCCAGAGAACTGTCATCTTATCTCTGCTTTGATATATTGGATTTGCAAGCTTCTTTGCTTCCTGTAACTAGCCATCCATATCGGTCATATATGCATCTACCAATACAACAATATTCTCTTTTGCTGCCAGTAGCTAGCCATTGATGTATGTTTATATATGCAATTTTTAGGTACAGTCAGTATTCTCGATCTATCCATTAAATTTATAACTTATTGAGCATTAGTGGTTTAAAGCCTTGTATTGGTGAGAGCGTTCATGTATGTGTTGAGTGAAAACAGAGCAGAAATGGTTATCTAACTTGATCCAAACCATCATTTATTCCAATAGTTCAGAGAACAATATTGAAGATTATATGTTACGAGGTATCTCTGAGCTACAACCTAGGAGAGTTTCTTGGAGTGATAACAGGCTCCACTATCATCTCCCATTGCACTTGAAAATGTGCCTAACATTTAAAATCTAACACAGTGTTGTAGACTAGGGCATACCTGTTTACATTAATGCTGTGATAAAACTTTATTAAAACATATGTTTTAGTGTTAACTCAGATAGATTTATATTTTTTTCTATCTAAAGAAGAAGGATAGCTGAGGAAACAAAGATAATGGACAATATCTTTATACCACTGAGAACAAATATATTTATACTGAATTCTTTTATCAATTTATTTACTCATACCTTGCTCTCCTTCTATCTTGGATTCGGTAACTTTAACCAGCAAATTGGTTCCCATAGGTTGATGGTTAGGTTTTGTTAAAAAAATTCTAAATCTTGTCCTTTCACCAACTTAGTTGGCTTAATATCCATATCATATTCCTAGATTTTTGCAATCCATTTTCCTACTTTTCCATCGCTGTCACTCTGAGTCAATACCTCTTTAATAGCATCATTAGGAACATAAGAAGTAATTTGATATTGAAGAATATAAACTCTAAAATAATTTATTTCTTTTACTAAAGCATAGGCCTACTTCTCCAGAATATTATATTTCAGTTCTGCATATGTTAATACTCTCCTGAAGAATGCTACAATTTGCTCTTTGTTTCCTTAATTTCTCTGTAGAAGTACTGCTGCCAGAGTAAAAGGGGAAGCAAATGAGAATATTTCAAAAGGATTTTGATAATCAAGAATTACCAACATAGGATCTTCTTGAAAAGCTTCTTTGATCCAGGAAAAAGATGCCTTGGTTGTTGTAGTCCACCTCACTTTTGCATCCTTTTTCAACATATCACTAATTTCTTTACAATTTCTGCATAATTTGGGATAAATCTTCTTAAAAAAATTATTCTTCCCAAAAAAATCTGGATCACCTTTTTACTACTTGGAAAAGGTGTGTTTTTTATTGCTTTAAATCTTTTTGGATCTATCATAATCCCTTCTTTAGAAAAATATGACCAAGTAATTTTCCTTCTTTAAAAAAAAAATGAGATTTCTTTGGGTTTAAGGATAAATCATACCTTGTGCATTTTTCGAAAGCTTGTTGTAAACTCTTTAAGTGTTCTTCATCACACCTTCCAATACTTCACACTATCTAGAATGGAAGGCTTGCTTCTTATTTCTACTTCATACTTGAGTTTAGGATTCTGTTGATGCCCCGAAAATCGTTGTATCAACATTGGGGGATAACCACCCGGTCCGGACCTTAATACAACTCCTTTTCCGTTTGGGATGGTGGCTCCGATTGGATATAATGGGACCAGTTTCCCAATAATGAATAAAAGGGGTGGATGAGTGATTGGTTATCTAATCTAATGATAGGCAAATACCTTAATCTATCAACAAAAATAAAAGAACTAATACTAATCCCAGGAGCAATTATTCTTTGGAAATGTAGCGTTTGATGATCTTTGTCTATCGATAGGCATATAGATGGCTCTATCAAATAAACATAGATATTTGTTCATTCAAAGATTACTTCATTTAAATAGTTAAACAAAGCGATTAACACAATATTGCTACACTTATCATTTATATCATCGATGCATACATGATTAGAAGAAAATCACACTGCACACATCCAATAGTGGAATGAATAAAGAATGTTGTTAAAACACATGTATATATCAAATAATAGCAAGAGCGATCAAATGAAAATTCATATAAAAAGAATGAGTTCAGACATAGATAATAGTACCATATGAGCTGCTATTCAATCCCAATATCAATCGCTATTTGAAATTCTTCTTCCAATGCAGAAATACTTTCAAACAAAGACAGTAGTGCACATTCGCATAAAAGCTTCTTTGTGAAAAATCAGAATGATTGGTCCAGTTTTATAAAAGAATATCCTTGAAGTACAATAGTGCAACTTCCAGGTTTAAGTCATATACAAAACTTTACGACCCTTTCTAAATACATGAAAGGGTCTATAAATACTAAACTAAACTAAATATCTATGAAACTAAAATCCTACTTAATTGGTATCAATTGATGATAAATATCTACTTTGCAGTGATCTGGTAGTCGGTGGCATGAATCATCATTCAGGCTATTTTCCTTTAAACCTGAGCTGACTTATCGCAAGCATTGGCTCCACTTCGGGTGGTCTGTTGAGGCGAGAATTGAGTTGGGCAGCATAGGTGGCATCCTGAATATCGGGAATGATATACCCGATTGCATATATAAGGCATTTGAGCGTGGCTCTTTGGCTATGCAGTTTGACTAAAAAGAACCAATAGGCATCCCATGTCAAACTATTAATTCCTGCGATTAACCTTCCATTTTTCTCTAGCTCTGGGTAACATGACTGCTCCAATATTTTAGCTGTTGTCAATTTTCCTGGAGTACATTGAGATATCATGTTAGACAAGTAAAGAGTATTATTAACCAATTCAACCAAATTACTAGTGGTTGTTTTGCATCTTGAAATCGCTCTTTCTGCCTTCATTAACTGAGACTGCCATTCTATAAATAATATCTCTTTATGCGATTCTAGGATCCTTGGTAGATTAGTCGTCTGTCCCTGATCGGTATCTTGCCATTCAAGAAAATTGGTCAATGTTTCTTCGGCTTGATCCAAGTCTGTTCTAGCCTTTTCTGCTTTCTCGCTTATTGATGTAGTTAAATCGCATAATGGTTCCGCCTAGGCGATTTGCTGACATAAAAGCTTTATCTGATTTACCAATCCCTTGTTTATCTGAAATGCCTCTACCTTGAATTCATTTATATGTGGAAGCTTCTTTGTATGCTCTAGCTGGGCTGATAACTAATCAATCTCCTCATCTTTTGACTTCAGCATTTGTTCATTTGATGCTTTTAGTTGCGCCAATGCCTCAGATAGTGGCTTCTGCTTTTGAACTGTGCTAGCATCAATCCTCTGTTTCTCTTCCTGCAATTGTTTAGTCAATTGGTTATTTATTTGTTGTTGTACTACCAATTTCTGTTCTCCCTACTCTGCCTTTTGCTGTGCTTCTGATAGCTGTGCTTGTAGTGAGAAGATTTCCTGGTCTTTTTTCTTCAATAAACTGCTCAACTCTGATGCCTTGTCTATTTTCGCCGCCGAATAGGCTCCAGCATATTGTGATAGTTTTGTTAAATCATCAGAGGGGTCAAATTCCTCTTTCCAAAGCACATTGCCTGTCACTGTTTGTTCTGGGAATAAGGAAGGTTGATCAGTCCTTTTCCTCTTCCTCTATCGTTTCACTACAGCTTTATGTCTTGGGCTATAGAAGACATCTAAAGGAGGAATTTCTTCTATCTGCAAAATGACCTGGTCGGAAGGATCCTTTGGGATTATTTCCACTTCTTTTGACTTGGGTAGGTCATTCGTTTCACCTGAAACCTGCTTTGAAGTTACTTCTTGTGTATTGACCTCTTTTGATGTCTCGTCATCTTTAGAGCATTCAAGATTGCCGATAATTGAATTCAATTGATGTCATTCCTGGAGCAATTTCGAGTCAATTTGAGTATTTTCATTTACATTTATACTGCTCTATTCTTGCTCTTTCGCCTGCGTCTCCTCTTGTCTTTTCTCATGCACTTCTTCCTGTTCCTTTGATGTAACATGAGTTTCTTTAACAAGTCGCTACTCAGGCTCGCTTGATTCTGTTGTTGGGGTTGTCGCTAACAGATCTAGAGGCAGAGTTTGCAACCTCTGTTCTCTAAGTCTGTTGAATTCAACTAATCCTTCATCTTTATATTCAATTATAGCGAGCGATCTAACTTGATACATTGACTCGGCTGATGAGAACAAGTCCTCGAACCTATCTTCTCTATGCTCGAACTTGGTCAATTTGGCCTGTTCAAGTGCATTATAGGCGACTTTGCGTGGATCAAATCGCCTACTAGGGAGAGTTGCCAGAGTTAATGATTTTATTTTTTCAGATTCTTTCTCTGCATGTTTGAAATCATGTAGAGTGTAGATACGACATCTCAGGGGAAAAGAGGGTCAGACCTGCTTCTTATTCTTCTTTAGAGTTTGTGTAACTCCATCAGAAGTAATCGGATAGGCTATCTCCCTGGCCAGTAGTTTATCAGGTATGTACAAAGGAAGAACATGAGGTTTGGCTTGACTGCCAAAATTTTTGATATAAGTAAACTTTTCCTCCCCGAACCAACTTCCTATTGATGTCAAATCAATCCCTGCTTGGTAGGAAATCTTAGGGGCAGGCTTATTAAAGATAGAATGATGAATGGGTAACTTGAAGCCATTGCAGATTTGGTATAAATGGTGCTTGTAGTAGGTTTTCCACAATTTATGATGGTATATGTGAATGGGTGTGGGGTCTTACGACGTCCACCTCCATCCCAGCACATGAAATTCAGATTTAAAACACAGGATGTCTAGCACATAAGCACTATAGTAGAAGGGGGGAATAAGCCTTTCAGTGACGTGGGATTTGGTTCTAAAATCAAGAAATGTGGTTGCTAACTTATCGGACAGTATAGTTTCCCAATCCATTATTTCACCATTACATGCCGCTTCCATCAAGGGAACCATTTCTATAGTAAAATTAGCGGAATCATGTAACCCCCACAACCTACACATCCTTATCCTAGCATAGAAATAAGGAGAGCATAGAGAATCAACCGAGTACTTACCTAAAGATTCATGCTTGTGTTTTGCCGGATTTTGCCTCCATTCCCGAATGGTTTCGGATTCAGTCTCGTTCTCATCTCGGAATTTCTCTAGAAATGTTGTGTTGTACTTCTTCTCTGGCACAGGTAAATGATACATTTGCCTCAAATCCTCAGCTTGAAATGAACCAAAAATTCTCCCATCTCTGGTGCTAAAGGTTATGTCTGTGATTGGGATTTCCTGAATTGCCCATCTCATGACATCTGTATATGGGAGGATTTGTTCCCGAGTTGCTATCCGATGAAGAAAAGAGTTGGCTAAGTCCTTTGATTAGCATCAGATTTCCGAGTGCTATCTACTGAGGCTTGTACTACTATCATCATTGGTCCTTCGGCTTCAATCAAATTATAGGTACCTTGCCAAGTAGTTTTGGTGAGTCCTAGGCATGTAGTATCCGATATCAATCCTTTCTTTTTAGTTCCTGGATCAACGATGAGTTGCCCTGCGGCCGGCAAAGCGGAAGCAATTGCAGTTTTCTTAGACTTCTTCCCCATTCTGCTTGAATTCGTTACTTCAGAAGAGTTCTGCACAGGAGCGATAATGAACGTAATACAGAAAATTGATAGCACAAATCAAATATGAGTGAGATATATATCGATAAATGCATGGTGAATGATTGACTTAAGGTGGCCTCGGATACAATCTGTGAAAGATTTTAGGCTTACTGTTTCATTAAATGGCCGTTAAGACCTGTCAATCCTTTAAATGCCCATCATTTCGACTATTGGCCGAATGATTTGTTTAAGCGTGCCTTAGATGTTTTGGTGGTTGAGCGCAGATGAATGGCTATTCGGAAGATAAATGCGAATTAATCGTAATAAGTCTGCTTTAAGATTCTTTGAAATTCACGCTTTTGGCCTTATCGCAATCGGCCGTCGGGGAAATCTTAAATTGTTACATTTGGAATCCCCGATCACCGATAGCGATATCGCATCACGTCGGGAGTATTGACTGGGGCACTTTAAAAGCATGCATGGTAAATTGCCGATAGCGTTATCGCATCGCATCAGAGCGAAAAGGAATTTTATTGCGCCAACTTATTATTGCCGATATCCGATAGCCTATTTCGAATCAGAGAAAACCAATGGGTCTTTAAGTTGTGCTTCCTTTGTCATTGCGATATGCGATCTTGTGATCGCTTTATTGCAATGTTAAAAGATTAATCATTTATATATAAAACCTTTGATTGGTTTATCAAAAAGGTTTAGTAATGTTTTTTTTTTGTTTTTTAGGACCTTTTTGAATAAAACTAAGTTGATACCAATTAAAATTAAAAAGGGACCCATTTCACATTATAGTTTTGAAATAATAATGATATGAAATGGGGGGGTTGTTGTAGAGCACAACAATTGGCGATTCGTTGGGAGAAACAATTATCTCTGAAAAGTATGGAAATACTTAAACTTTTTCAAAATAGAAATTTCATCAAAGGGGAAAATTCTAATATAACTAGGTATGTTTGCATTCCAAATAAAATGAAACTATCTTTGTTAATTCCCTCTCTTGTTTAAAATTAGATACATTCTAAATTTTAAATTGGCCTCTATTGGTTGTTAATGATAAAACATAAAACCTTTCTAGTTCAACTTTTAGAATTAACTCCTTTGTCATAGGTAGAGCCTCTGCTACCAGCAAACGTTCATAGTTTCGATAGGGATACCTTTTAACCATGTTATTGTCCATTGTCCCATTCATCTCAGAGTATGATTAACAAAATGAATTCAAATCATGTTTTTCACATTTTGCATTTCTTTTCTACTTTTCTGTTATTTTTTAAGATAAAAGCCATTGCCCTGGTTTGGTGGCCAGCTGAGTGACAATGCCATTCACTGGTAGTAATTTAACCGAACAAGCTAGCTCGTGATGAGACCCCTTGTCTTATAATTAAAGCCATTACCCTGTTTTGGTATGCAGTATTGGTAATATCGGTTAAACTATTTCCCTATGAACATGGTAAGCAGGCTTGTAATAAGACCTCTTATCCTCTATATCCAATATTTTAGAATTACACTTTGAGTAATCACAAGCTTTGGTGAATGGGATGGACAATTTTCTCCTTAAGAGTAAATGGATGACAAGGTAAGAGTTGAAGATGTTGAAATTGGATTAGTTCCTATTTTGATATTGATAACCTTCTTGTGACCAATTTGAAAACCTAAAATGATTTACAATATTTCTAAACTTTGAGAGGGGTTCGCAAAGATTGAAGTGTGGTTTCAGAATACAATTATATCTAATTTCCTAGAAATTATCCCTTTTGTTTAAGACTTCTATTATTTTAAAAGTAAATATCACATTACTTGTTTTGAGCAACTCTTTAAGTACAACAAAGGTCAATGGAAGATACCTCACATCTTTATTTTCTAATGTTCCTACAAACTACAAAATTCTATTAAAAGGAGAAGGGGTTACCTCCTCAATTGAAGAGTTTCTTTAAGATAAGGCCATTAATAGGGAGAGAATCTCTCAATCCTGATCAATCTTGTAATATGAAGGTCGAATGGCCTATCTTTTCACAGATTTGAAATGGCCCAAGCCACATTTTCTGAAACTTGGTGTGTTTTCCCTTATCTTCATGGGCTTTGTCCCATTTCAGAACTAAATCACTGACTTGAAATTGTTTGGAACCGGATGAGAGTGAATCAAAGGATGACTTGATGATCTGTTGATGTTTGGCATGAATAACCTTGGCTTTTTCTCTTTCCTCTTCTAATTTTAAAATTTGGTCATGTCTAAGTTGTATAGAAGAAGAAGGGCTTTCTTCAATAAACTGAACTAGGGCTAGAGAAGGAAGGACAAGATTTTTTGGTAGAACTGCTTCTTTTCCATACACAAGATTAAACGGGGAAGAACCTATGGAATCCTTTTGCGTTATCCTATCAGCCCATAATGCAAATATTAAAGATTTATGCCAATTTTTATGATTCTGTTCGATAGTTCGCTTAATAATTTTAATCATATTTTTATTTGTAGATTCTGCTAAACCATTACCCTGGGGATAATTATTAGCAGAATATTTGAGTTTAACTCCTCTTTTAATAGCGAAATCAAACATAGCATTGCCTGAGAAGTAAGATGCATTATCAAAAATAAGAGCATTTGGTACACCAAATTTGGTAATGATGAATTGGTCTATGAATTCAATAATTACTTCAGAATTTGTTGTCTTTAAAGGAATTGTTTCTACCCACTTGGTAAAATAATCAGTAGCGGTAAGGATATACTTATGCTATTTGGAAGAATGTGGAGTAATTTCTCCAATGATGTCCAATCCCCATTGCTCAAATGGTTGTTCAATGTTGACTGGTTGCAAAGGGAAGGCTGGTTTCCTTTGTCTTCCACTAGAAGTTTGGCAATTTCGGCATTTCCTTACATATTCATGAGCATCTCTAAACAGAGTGGGCCAATAATATCCAGCATGGATGATTTTGTGAGCTATTGTATCAGCTCCAAATTGTCCTCCTGCTGGTCCATCATGTAATTCCTGCAAAACCTTTTGTGCCTCAGGTTTTTCTAGGCATCTCAATAAAATTGAATCATAGTTTTTCCTAAAAAGCACATCATCAATAATTGTGAAATTTTTTGGTTTCAATCTAATGGCCCTTTTTTTTTTGTAAGATAGGTTAGGAGGTGCATATCCATTTTTCAAATAAAAGATTAAATCAACATATTGTGATTCAGAGTCATCGATACTTATCTGGTGGATCTCTTTGGTTTGATCTGTATCACCTGATTCTTGAATGTGGGATGCTCCTACTAATAACCTGCAAAAACCTTGGCCTCTAACAATCTTTGTTGGTTTAATTTCTAAGTCGTACTCTTGAAGCGTTGTCACCCAGTTTGCCCTTTTTTCACCTAATTCCCTTTGGATTAATAGTTGTCTTACTGAAGGGAAAGGAACTATAACTTTTGTATGGGCTTTTAAAAGGAAGGGTCTGTAATGTTTGACAGCTTTATATATAGCAAAGTCTTGTTTTTCTACTTCGGAGTAATTCAATTCAGCACCTTGAAGATTTGAACTATAGAATGAAATGGGTGCTTCCAAACTGTGATTGTTGATCTGTGTGAGTACTGCTGCATAAGACAAATCGAATGCGATAGTATACAATGTGAAATGATTAGAAAAATTAGGGGTGTTTAAAGCGGGGGCATTGATTATTGATTGTTTGATCAAATCAAACGCTTTCTTTTCTGCTGATCCCCATTTAAAGACTGAATTTTTCTTAATCATAGTTTGAAGTGGCAAAATGATTTGAGAAAAGTCTAGAACAAACCTTTTAACAAAATTGATTTGGCCTAAAAATGACTACATGGATTTTTTATTATGAGGAAAAGGGATTTCAAAGATTTCTTTGATCCTGTCCAGATCAATATAAATGCCATCTTTAGAAACAATAAAGCCTAAGAGCTTTCCTTGACCAAGGGTGAAGAAGGCTTTTTTAGGGTTGAGTGAAATACCATATCTCTTGCAGCGTTGAAAGATTTGATTTAAATCATGCAAATGATTGGATATCTCTTTAGGAAATACAATAATATCGTCTAAGTAGATGACTACTATTTTGTTAATCAACTCTTTAAAAGCTATATCCATCGCTCTTTGAAACGTGGCTCCTACATTAATAAGTCTGAAAGGAATTTTCTGATATGCATACGTTCCCCATTTTGTCCTGAATGTGGTTTTGAGTCGATCATTAGGATGGACCAAAATTTGATTATATCCTGAAAAACCATCCAAAAAGGACATTAACTCAGAGCCTGCCACTGATTGGAGTATCTGCTCCATAGTGGGTAATGGGAAGTTATCTTTTAGGCTCGCCTTATTTAAATTTCTGAAATCGATACAAATCCTTATGTCGCCATTTTTCTTTCTGACTGGAACCATATTGGAGACCCAGTTGGAGTGCCAGACAGGAAAAATAATCTTAGCTTTCAAGATTTTATTGAGTTCCGATTTTATTTGACTCTCTAAGTTTGGATGTATTTTTCTCAACTTTTGTTGAACTGGTTTCTGTTTGGGAAGCATTGGAATGGTATGCTGGATAATGGATGTATCATATGTTTTTAGATCATCATATTTCCAAGCAAAAACATGTTTATTTTTGCGTAACAGTCTAATGAATGCTTCCTTTTCTCCCACGGAAAGTCCTAATCCTAAATTAATGTTTTGAGGAGTTTGCTCAGTGCCAAGGTTTATCAATTCAAACCTTAAGGTAGAGCTCTGGAGCTTTGTATTGGTCACAGGTTTAAACCTATATTTAATATCATAAATATCCTCAAGCTTTCCCACAGGCTTTGGGATTGAATTTTCCTCATGTTTACCTCGCATTTGAATATCGTGTTCATTTTCCTCAATGATTTGATCATCATAGGATTTTTCGGAGGTTAAAAACTGTAAAATGTCTTCATCGTGGTTGAATACTCTCTAATTAGTGACATTGTCAGGAATGGATGGCCTAAAAAGCAATTCTACTGAAAATCTATCTGGGTTATAGTCTTCGGAAGGTAGGAGCTTGGAAGCGACATTGGCTAGCAAGTCGGCTGCTGAATTTTGAGATCTCGGAATGGAAGAAATATTGAATGCCAGAAAGTGAGAGGTGAGTTCTTGTACCAATGATTGATAATGGTTGAGATGGTTAGAAAGACAATGAATTGTATTCCTTACCTGCTTAACAATGATCTCAGAATCTCCAAACACTTTCAAATATTGGACCTTGAGGCCAATCGCTTTATATAGTCCTTGGACTAATGCTTCGTACTCAGCTGTATTATTTATGCATTCAAACTCTAGCCTGCAGGACATCATTGTTTTTTCTCCTTATGGGCTAACCAAAATACATCCTGCTCCTGATCCTTCGCTAGACTTGGACCCATCGAAATATAAAGACCAAAATAAAGAATTATCTACAATTTTATTTACAGAATTCTCAGTAACATTAACACATCTAGACCTGTCAGTCTGTGAAAAATTTTCAATCTGTGATGTGAAATTGTTTACCGAGAAAGGAGATGGCTGGGCAATATAATTACCGAAGAATGATTCAGAGGAATAGTTTCCTAAAATATTGTTGTTAAATGCAACTGACTGATTCTCTTGTTCGAACTTTGTAACAGTGTGGGTCATGTGTTTCTCTCGATCGATTTTTATTTGATTTGGCTTACTGTTATAGGAAAGCCACATATGGGACCAATCGGTGGAAATATACCCATGGATTTTTTCTGACCAATCCCTGCTTAAAATTAAACCATAGAACTTAGGTATATCGGTGATTAAGATATCAATCCTTTGAACCACTCGTGGATCAGCCGATAACCTGATTGTAACAGAGTTTATTTCCCCTAAAACCTGAACATTAGTTCTATCTAACTGCACAATGTGAATTGAAGATTTCTGAGGTTCTATGTTCAGTTTATAACAAACTGAAGCTGGCATTATATTGGATGATGCCCCAGAATCAATCAAGCAATTATGCAGATTTCGATTGTAAATTTCATATGTTAAGAGGAACGGAGGAGTATGGGAATTTGATCTATCTCCAATTAGAATTGTATCTGTTGCCTCAACTCTACCAGAAGGTGGTTGTCCTGAGTCGCTTGCAGCTTTATTACTGGGAAGAGGTGAAGAAGCAACTGCATTGAGTTCTTTGAGAAGCAATTTTTGTTGATGTTTTAATTTACTGAGTTCAAACATGGTGATGTTTGCCTTAGTCTTTTTCATATCATCAACAATATTATAGTCCATTGAATCAGATACTACCAACGTCTGAGATGATGAAGGTATATTGGAGGATGACGGTTGGTTTTGAGATATTGTTGTGGCTGGCTTCCTTGTGGGTACCTTTTCCCTTGTACTATTGGTACCAACACTCCTTTTCTTTGAATTGGTCTGAACAGGTTCAGGAGTAGCTTTACTCCTGGTAGTCACGGGAAAGGCTTCTTGCTTGGCTTTAGTATCAAAATTAGGGAGTATAAAGTCCCACATTCCATGGCATTCAACGACTTCCTCTTCTTCTAATTCATCGGATGGTGTAATTGTTTCTTCTTCTTCTTCTTCCTCAGGATTTGAATCTACATAGGTTATAACATTTGGAGGCTTGGACTCAGGATTCTTAAAATTCCTGTAAGGTTCTTTGTTGAGGACTCTACTACTTGCTTCTTAATCTCAACCATTTCATTTGACATGGTTTTGAGGACTTTTTGAAGGCCCTCCATATCGTATGGATCTTTGGTGATTTTCTTCTTTGAATCATCCTTGAAAGACACTTTTTTGGATTTGTGTTCTTCTAGAGCAGCTTTCTTTTCCAAAGCGATTACACATTTTTCGACAGTGAGGGCTTCTTTCATGTTTTCAGCCAATGTAGGTTTTTTAGCCCTATCTACAAAAATGGCTATGTTTGAGGGTAAGGCTGTAATATACCATTCGCTTCTAATTTGTTCGCTTGGCTTATCATCGGTAGGGATTTTGTTCAAGAGTTTGTTAAATCGAGAGTTAAACTCCTTAATTGGTTCTCTTGACTCGATCCTTAGATTGGAAAGGTCATTGATGAGTGTAGCTAAGGATCTATCATCACCGTATTTGGTAAGAAATTGTTCCTGAAAGACATTCCAACTTGTGATGGATCCAGAGGGCAAGTAAAAATACCAAGACCCTGCTGATCCTTGTAATGTATAGGGGAACAATCTAACTACAACATCTTCTTCTGTTACTCCCTTCAAATTAAGTGACAACATGAAATTATTTATGTGTTCCTCAGCTAATGTTCTAGCATCTGGATTGAACTTTGGTAACCATTTCTCAGGATAATCGGGTAATGGATGTAAAGGCGCAGGCATAGTGACTGCACCAGGACTTCTCCATGGTGTTTGAGCCATTTTGGGAGTACCAGCGATTGCCTATGATGTTGCAGGTGATTGGGGAGGAGGTGGAAATGAAGACTGAAACGATTGTGATGTTGGAGGTGAAGTCCCTTGGTGAACAATAATATGTAATGGTGAGGTGGGTGTTTGACTTCGCACAGGTGATGATGAGATGGAAGATGATGGAGAAAATGTTTCACTACCAGAACCTTCAATGTTCTTTTTAATCCTTTTCCTTTGGGGTAAAGGTAACTCAGGTGGTTCAATACCGAGTTTTTCGCTCTAAAGCCTGGTAAGGTGATGAGGTAAGCGGAATTGCGAAGTTTGACTGCCTTGTGATACTTCAGATCTAGGAGGTGAAATCGAGAAGCCTTGAAGTTTCTGGATGATAGATTGAACTTTAGGGGACTCCGAGCTTAAATGTTCTGAAGTATGATGAGGTTAAGCAGTAGTAGTTGATCCTTCCTCTTCTCGTCTGGATACTGATGTTTCAGCGTGCAAACGAGAGGTCCGAGGAGAGGTGGAGGGTGAGTTACTCTATGAATGGTCTGTAGGTTTTGACTTACTCGCCATTCATAGTGGATGGCCCTCCTTCTAGCGCCAGAAATGTTGATGCCCAGAAAATCATTGTATCAACATTGGGGGATAACCACCTGGTCCAGACCTTAATACAGCTCCTTTTCCATTTGAGATGGTGGTTCCCACTGGATATAATGGGACTAGTTTCCCAATAATGAATAAAAGGGGTGGATGATTGATTGGTTATCTAATCTAATGATAGGCGAATAACTTAATCTATCAACAAAAATAAAATAACTAATACTAATCCCGGGAGAAATTATTCTTTGGAAAGGTAGCGTTTGATGATCTTTGTCTATCGACAGGCATATAGATGGCTCTATCAAATAAACATAGATATTTTTTCATTCAAAGATTACTTCATTTAAATAGTTAAACAAAGCGATTAACAGAATATTGCTACACTTATCATTTATATCATCGATGCATACATGATTTGAAGAAAAGCACACTGCACACATCCAATAGTGGAATGAATAAAGAATGTTGTTAAAACACATGTATATATCTGATAATAGCAAGAGCGATCAAATGAAAATTCATATAAAAGGAATGAGTTCAGACATAGATAATAGTACCATATGAGCTGCTAATCAATCCCAATATCAATCGCTATTTGAAATTCTTCTTCCAACGCATAAATACTTTCAAACAAAGACAACAGTGCGCATTTGCATAAAAGCTTCTTTGTCAAAAATCAGAATGATTGGTCCAGTTTTATAAAAGAATATCCCTGAAGTACAATAGTGCAACTTCCAGGTTTAAGTCATATACAAAACTTTACGACCCTTTCTAAATACATGAAAGGGTCTATAAATACTAAACTAAACTAAATATCTATGAAACTAAAATCCTACTTAATTGGTATCAATTGATGATAAATATCTCCTTTGCAGCGATCTGGCAGTCGGCGACATGAATCATCATTCAAGCTATTTACCTTTAAACCTGAGCTGACTTATCGCAAGCATTGGCTCCACGTCGGGTGGTCTGTTGAGGCGAGAATTGAGTTGGGCGGCATAGGTGGCATCCGGAATATCGGGAATGATATACCCGATTGCATCTCTAAGGCATTTGAGGGCGGATCTTTGGCTATGCGGTTTGACTGAAAAGAACCAATAGGCGTCCCATGTCAAACTATTAATTCCTGCGATTAACCTTCCATTTTTCTCTAGCTCTGGGTAACATGACTGATCCAATATTTTAGTTGTTGTCAATTTGCTTGGAGTACATTGAGAGATCATGTTAGACAAGTAAAGAGTATTATTAACCAATTCAACCAAATTACTAGTGGTTATTTTGCATCTTGAAATCGCTCTTTCTGCCTTCATTAACTGAGACTGTCATTCTGTAAATAATATCTCTTTATGCGATTCTAGGATCCTTGGTAGATTAGCTGCCTGTCCCTGATCGGTATCTTGCCATCAAGAAAATTGGTCAATGTTTCTTCGGCTTGATCCAAGTATGTTCTAGCCTTTTCTACTTTCTCGCTTATTGATGTAGTTAAATCGCATAATGGTTCCGCCTGGGAGATTTGCTGACATAAAAGCTTTATCTAATTTACCAATCCCTTGTTTATCTGAAATGCCTCTACTTTGAATTCATTTATTTGTGGAAGCTTCTTTGTATGCTCTAGCTGGGCTGATAACTGAGCCATCTGCTCATCTTTTGACTTTAGCATTTGTTCATTTGATGCTTTTAGTTGCGCCAATGCCTCAGATAGTTGCTTCTGCTTTTGAACTGCGCTATCATCAATCCTCTGTTTCTCTTCCTGCAATTGTTTAGTCAATTGGTTATTTATCTGTTGTTGTACTACCGATTGTTGTTCTGCCTGCTCCGCCCTTTGCTGTGCTTCTGACAGCTGTGCTTGTAGTGAGAAGATTTCCTGGTCTTTTGTCTTCAATAAACTGCTCACCTCTGATGCCTTGTCTATTGTCGTCGCCGAATACGCTCCAGCATATTGTGATAGTTTTGTTAAATCATCAGAGGGGTTGAATTCCTCTTTCCAAAGCACATTGCCCGTCATTGTTTGTTCTGGGAATAAGGAAGGTTGATCAGTCCTTCTCCTCTTCCTCTGTCATTTCACTACAGCTTTATGTCTTGGGCTATAGAAGACGTCTAAAGGAGGAATTTCTTCTATCTGCAAAATGACCTAGTCAGAAGGATCCTTTGGGATTATTTCCACTTCTTTTGACTTGGGTAGGTCTTTGGTTTCACCTGAAACCTGCTTTGAAGTTGCTTCCTGTGTATTGACCTCTTTTGATGTCTTGTCATCTTTAGAGCATTCAAGATTGCCGATAATTAAATTGAATTGCTGCCATTCCTGGAGCAATTTCGGGTCAATTTGAGTATTTTCATTTACATTTATACTGCTCTGTTCTTGCTCTTTCGCCTGGGTCTCCTCTTGTCTTTTCTCATGCACTTCTTCCTGTTCCTTTGATGTAACAGGAGGTTCTTTAACAAGTCGCTGCTCAGGCTCGCTTGATTCTATTGTTGGGGTTGTCGCTAACAGATCTAGAGGCAGAGTTTGCAACCTTTGTTCTCTAAGTATGTTGAATTCAACTAATCCTTCATCTTTATATTCAATTATAGCGAGCGATCTAACTTGATACATTGACTCGGCTGATGAGAACAAGTCCTCGAACCTATCTTCTTTATGCTCGAACTTGGTCAATTTGGCCTGTTCAAGTGCATTATAGGCGACTTTGTGTGGATCAAATCACCTACTAGGGAGAGTTGCAAGAGTTAATGACTTTATTTTTTCAGATTCTTTCTCTGCATGTTTGAAATCATGTAGAGTGTAGATACCACATCTCAAGGGAAAAGAGGGCCAGACCTGCTTCTTATTCTTCTTTAGAGTTTGTGTAACTACATCGGAAGTAACCTGATAGGCTATCTCGCTGGCCAGTAGTTTATCAGGTATGTATAAAGGAAGAACGTGAGTTTTGACTTGACTGCCAAAAATTCTGATATAAGTAAACTTTTCCTCCCTGAACCAACTTCCTATTGATGTCAAATCAATCCCTGCTTGGTAGGAAATCTTAGGGGCAGGCTTATTAAAGATAGAATGATGAATGGGTAACATGAAGCCATTGCAGATTTGGTATAAATGGTGCTTGTAGTAGGATTTCCACAATTTCTGATGGTATGTGTGAATGGGTGTGGGGTCTTGTGACGTCCACCTCCATCCGAGCACAGGAAATTCAGATTTAAAACACAGGATGTCTAGCACATAAGCGCTATAGTAGAAGGGGGGAATAAGCCTTTCAGTGACGCGAGATTTGGTTCTAAAATCAAGAACTACGGTTGCTAACTTATCGTATAGTATAGTTGCCCAATCCATTATTTCACCATTACATGCTGCTTCCATCAAGGGAACCATTTCTATATTAAAATTAGCGGAATCATGTAACCCCCACAAGCTACACATCATTATCCCAGCATAGCAATAAGGAGAGCATAGAGAATCAACTGAGTACTTACCTGAAGATTCATGCTTGTGTTTTGTCGGATTTTGCCTCCATTCCTGAATGGGTTCGGATTCAGTCTCGTTCTCATCTTGAAATTTCTCCAGAAATGTCGTGTTGTACTTCTTCTCTGGCATAGGTAAATGATACATTTGCCTCAAATCCTCAGCTTGAAATGAACCAAAAATTCTCCCATCTCTGGTTCTAAAGGTCCTGTTTGTGATTGGGATTTCCTGAATTGCCCAGCTCACGACATATGTATATGGGAGGATTTGTTCCCGAGATGCTATCCGATGAAGAAAAGAGTTGGCTAAGTCCTTTAGATTAGCATCAGATTTCCGAGTGCTATCTGCTGAGGCTTGTACTACTGTCATCATTGGTCCTTCGGCTTCAATCAAATTATAGGTACCTTGCCAAGTAGTTTTGGCGAGTCCTAGGCATGTAGTATCCAATATCAATCCTTTCTTTTTAGTTCCTGGATCAACGATGAGTTGCCCTGCGGCTAGCGAAGCAGAAGCGATTGTAGTTTTCTTAGACTTCTTCCCCATTCTGCTTGAATTCGTTACTTCGGAAGAGTTCTGCACAGGAGTGATAATGAACATAATACAAAAAATTGATAGTGCAAATCAAATATGAGTGAGATATATATCGATAAATGCATGGTGAATGATTGACTTAAGGTGGCCTTGGATACAATTTGTGAAAGATTTTAGGCTTACTTTTTCATTAAATGGTCGTTAAGACCTATCAATCCTTTAAATGACCATCATTTCTATTATTGGCCGAATGATTTGTTTAAGCGTGCCTTAGATGTTTTGGCGGTTGAGCGCAGATGAATGGCTATTCGGAAGATAAATGCGAATTAATCGTAATAAGTCTGCTTTAAGATTCTTTGAAATTCGCGCTTTTGGCCTTATCGCAATTGGGCGTCGGGGAAATCTTAAATTGTTACATTTGTTGCATTTGGAATCCCCGATCGCCAATAGCGATATCGCATCGCGTCGGGAGTATTGACTGGGGCATTTTAAAAGCATGCATGGTAAATCGTCGATCGCCGATAGCGATATCGCATCGCATCGGAGCGAAAAGGAATTTTATTGTGCCAACTTATTATTGCCGATATCCGATAGCCTATTTCGCATCGGAGAAAACCAATGGGTCTTTAAGTTGTGATTCCTTTGTCATTTCGATATGCGATCTTGCGATCGCTTTATCGCAATGATAAAACATTAATCATTTATATATAAAACCTTTGATTGGTTTATCAAAAAGGTTTAGTAATGTTTTTGTTTTGTTTTTTCGGACCTTTTTGAATAAGACTAAGTTGATACCAATTAAAATTAAAAAGGGACCCATTTCACATTATAGTTTTGAAATAATAATGATATGAAATCGGGGGGTTGTTGTAGAGCACAACAGATTCAAAGGAGGTTTAAAAGCACTAGCTGCAACTACAAATGAACCAGCTAGTCTGTTACCTTCCCTAGGTACAAACTATATATTAAAAACAAAAAAGAGGTTATCTACCAAATCCCACACTTCATTTCTATACATATTTAGTCTTGGATGCTTTTCTTGACATTGATTCTTGATTTTCTTAATAACCAATTCTGAATCTCCAAAAACAGAAATGCATTGAATTCCTAGATTCTTTGTTTCTTGTAAACCAAGAATCAAATATTCATATTCAGTAACAGTATTTGTAGTGTCAAATTATAGTTTATAAGAGAAGGGAATCATATGATCTTTAGGAGAAATCAGAAGAACTCTTGCTCCATTCCCTTCTTTCGAACAGGCACCATCAAATAATAACTTCCAAACTCCACTAACTACTAGCTCCTTGGTCTTAATTGTTGAAGGGAGTTACATTTATGTATCTTTAGCAATTTCTAGTGACTCTTGCAACATAAAAAAGGAAATGTCATCCTTTTCCTGACTATAAACAAGAGAATTACTGGAACCCTCCTTCGTGATAGTTTTCACAAACTTGGTCTCTCTATACGATGTCCTTTCTTCTCCACCAAAAACGGGAATAATAGCATAAGCAAAATCTAGTTTAAGGAATCCTCCCACTTTGGCTCCCCAAGATCTAGAGAGAAACATTCCAAAACGTGCTGGAATATCTGTAACAACCATGTCCATTAGAATGCTCCTAGCAGGAATTTTAGCTAATGATACCACCAAACCTTTAATCAATCCTATACATTTGACCTTCTTTGAATCAAAAGAATAAAGGTCTTTATAGGGCTTTGTAATATGAAAGTTCAATTGCTTCATAACTGATAGTGGCATTACATTTTGAGATGCTCTTGAATCTAACATACAATTATGAAGTATAAAGGTATGCATAAGAAGAGAAATATAGAAAGGAGGTGTATAGGTATCTTGTTCTTCTGCATAAGGACCAAACATCACTATTGGTCTCTCGTCTTGCAAATTAACTGCATCTGCTGAATGATTATCTTGAGAAATATTTATAAAGTCAAAAACCTACTTCTTATATCTAAGAGCCTTTACTAGCTCTATTAAAGGCAATGGAACTTTAAGATTCTCTAATTCTTTCATTAGATCAAAAGAATGACTTACTTTTGTTGTTTTCAATTTCTCCTCCTCATTTAAGTCTTGACTGGGAATTTTATCTGAACTAGCAACAGGTTGTTGAACATATTTATGTAAGATACCTGAATCTTGTTTGCTATTAGAACTTTCTCCCTGCTGAACTATAACTTTTGGGACTGCCTCAACTTGTTGCTTTCCTTTATCAACTTGTCTTGAAGAATGTTGTTGTACTATAGTATATGTTTGCTCATATGCACTGTCTAGGAGTCTTGATCTTTTTCTAGATCGAAGATCATATTTTTTATGCAACTCTACTTGCATAAAAGCAGTAAACTTCTTATAATACACTTCAATTTCTTCATTCTCCAGAGAGACCTTAAAATTTGAATTAAAATCATCTTTTATAACCCCTTCTTCTACTTCATCAAATAATGTAGAAATTTGATTTTCATTTTCTTTAAGAGGTTCTTCCATTTCTTCCTCTGTTCCATCCTCAATGTACATAGGTGGTTGTATTTGATCACGATACTTTATTTCTCTTTTCATAATTTGCAGTAGCTACCTCTTAAATTGAGGATTGAAATTTCTATTTTGACCTTGTTGAAATTGTCTTGGTGCGTTTTTGTTCTCAAATTCCATTTTCACTAACTTGTTGGACATATTTTTAGTTACCTTAGTCATTTCATCTAGCTTCTACACATGAGAATATTTTGGCTGACTAACATCTTTCACTTCTTCTTCCTTTCCCTTGCCTTTGTCTTGCACTTGTTCTTTTGGCTTAATTTTCCCTGCAACAGAGAAATTGGATTTGATATCCACTGCATCAATCTGTATTTGGTCTAAAGTAGGATACCTCCTCTCCCTTAGAGTAAAACAAAAATTAGAATCAAATGCCCCTGCAAATGCTACTTTTTCTCCTGTAAGTGATGGCTTAATTTCTTCTAGTAGACTATTATACAACTTATTAAATCTCTTAATGACTTCATTTACCTCTTCTTCTAGTTTTCTTTTAATTGCATTGAACTCAGTTAAGAAATAACCATGATCCTTCTTTTCACCCCATCTCTATGTAAAAACATTTTCTAAATCTTCCCAAGTATTTATAGAATTAGTAGGAAGTGTTTTGAACCACTTCCTTGCTTCCACATTCAATGATTATACAAATAGTCTCATTACAACATCCATATATTCGACATTGAAATTCTCAACAAATGCACAAAATGAAGCAATATGATTTTATGTTGTTACTTCATCCTCCCCTGCAAATCTAGGAAATAATTTTAGATAGTCTTTCGGCATAGCATTCATTGGCTGAGGTAGGTTTAGAGGTGCATATCTGTTTGGAAGAAAAGTTGGGATAGGCATATTTAAATTAGAAAGAGCAACAGAGGAACTTCCTGCTTGAAACATAAATGATTGAGGTGGGATAACAGAAATAGGAATAGGTCGACTAACAATTGAAACAATTTGATTCAGAATTGAAAAATCAATTGTTTTAATTTCTTCAATTTCTAGAAAATAAAAATATATTGACTCAAATGATTCTCCTTCTAATGTAGGTTCTGTAAAAATATTCTGAAAAGAAGACATACTTTCATGAGAAAAGTAAAGATTTTCCACAATTTTCTTTGAATGAGAATTATTAAAGAATTATGAAGTAGAACTTGAACCAAGTGTAGACAAACTAGTTTTTGGGAGTTACTAGGGATTTAGGCTTCCAAAATCTTAGAGAAATTAACTTCTTTGGGTCATAGAGGATTGGAGCTTTCTTCTATGAGGTATCAGACCTCGTATGGGGTCTTTTTAGAGCCAGGACTATTTTATTGGTGACAAACTCAGCCTAAGCACTTTCTTTGCTCACCAAACAAACAAATGACTAAAAATAGAAAACCCAGGGAAAAATAGCTTCGCGTCTTTGTTCCCTGGCAACGACGCCAATAAATGTTGTACCTTGGAAGACAACCTCCTACTAAGGAGACGTTAGTTCCCAAGACATTTATTCAAAATAGTGAAAAGATAAATTAGTTGTCCCATTATTCAAACCCTATAGATTAATATTTAAAAGGCAATGCTTCTTAATCTTCAATGGAAAGAAACAATTTGTTCAAAGTGGCCTTCTAATGTTGATTAAAAAGAAAATGAAAGAACATATAGAATCATAGTGGAAAGTTTCCAACATAGGCTGCTTTATGCAAAATCTTTGTTTTCAACCTAAGAAGAAAAATCTAATTAGAAAAATATGGCGTAAGGAAAGAGGTGTGCATCATTAAGGAATCTTTAACTTTAAATCATAAGAGACTGATTTGTAGAACTGTAATATTAAAGACCAGCAACTTCATTATTCTTTATTATGAAGAAAACATAAAATGGAATAATAGGGAAAAACATTTTGTACTCAATAGGTGTCTGGAATCACTTCAAACTTGTTATTCAATTTCACGTAAAGCTAAAAGGATATAAGTATTTTTTGCTTCTAAGGTCTAGAACTTGAAACCCTCATTTCTCTTATTGAATAAGATTTGTACAAAATTTAAAAAGATAGTTAGAAAACTGTCAACTTCCCAAAACTACATAACTTCCTAAACCACTTTAAAATTAATAGTTCTTTTGAAGTTTACATTATAAACAGAGAAAAAAATAATATATGATCCAAAAATGTATGACACAATTTCATATGACAAGTGGCATTTCTTTATCTGGTGATCTGAGATTGAGATGCAGATGAAGGTCCTATCTTTGTAGTAGTTATTGATGGTAACATCCACTCCAAGCACCTTTTCCATATGCTTGTATTAGCAATGGAACTCTTGAAAAAATTTGTGTGTCATCCTGAATTTAATAATTCTATTGTATGTTGGTTTGTCCACAAAAAGAGTTCTCATCAACCACAACAACTGAAAATCCCTTTGCAAATAGTTAAAAATAGTTTCTCCTTTCAATATTGTTGTCATTTCATTATTTGGTCCATTTTTTCTTTTTGACTCCACCATCAAAGTCTCATAAGTCTCCCAGGGTAACAAATTACCTTGTTGGTGTCAGCATGAAGGCAAACCTGCTCTTGTTCTCTTATCAAAATTAGTGTTGAATTTCATTACAACTGCCTTGACCTCTGTTAATTTTGTCTCTGTTCTTTTGTTGTAGAGGTTATTCACACTCATTTTGTTTATTTCTAGCACATATTTAGTTCTATCTTCAACTCCTAATTCGGTTAACTACTAAGAAGATCGTGAATTAAGGAAATCTATCATTTTATTTGTGAACTAAACTCTTTGTTGTAGTTTCTGTTTATTTGCAACAATTAGATTTTCTAAGTCTCTAATGATGATCTTGTCTTATTCTACTATGGACAATGATACCCAGATGTCTCTAATAGTATAAATGATGTCATTCCATAGGATATCTCTACCCTAAATAAGGGACATGTTTCCCTTCACCTTCTCTTTTAATGCTTTGATTTCTTGGGAAGCATCTTGAAATTCATTTTTGTATTTGTCTGCATTTTCCTTAGACATGGCTAATTCTCTTTCTTCAACCTTTATGATTTTCAATGTAGCTTCATAGCCCCTCTGCACTTTCTTCATTTCATTCTCAGAAATCTTCATTTTGGTCATGACTCTGGTTGTTTTATGAACTGGGTCTTTCAAATTAGCTAGTATTACAATAGTACAAACATGAGAGTCAATATTTTGTTGCAGAACAATGTTTATTTCTTTCAAATTAAAATTTTCATCATCTATTTTTATCAGCTCCTTAGTCAATGCTTATTTCTCCTTTTCCACATGTGCCACTTCTTGTGCCATTGTGTGTTCTATTGTGGGCATCTTCAATTTCTTTCTTAATACTTGGACTTTTTTTTCTACTCCTTGCAACAATTGTTGAACATCAGGTATGTCCTGTAGATTTACTCCAATCTTAACAATCTTCTTCTTTAGATCTTCATTCTGAATGACTAAATCTCTTGAGTTAGTTTTTTCTAACTTTAATTGATTCACCACCTTTTCTAATAGAGTTTTTGCTCTACTGGTAGCCAAGGAGGTCTTCTTCAAATCACTGTAAATTAATTCCCCATTTTTCCTATGAAAATTAATTTTGTGAGAGAGAGGGATTTCCCTAGCATCCATTGTCAAGTTGACAATCTTGAAATCAGAAGAGGAAGATACACTTAAGGAATAATGGTGAGATAAATCTAGTTTAATATGATTTCTCTCCAAATCCATAACTGAAAGAAGTGTGGTTTGATAATCTGAAATAAATTGTGACCCCACCTAGGATTCCATATTTTGACTGACCTTCTTGTTTCTTTCTTCAATTTGAGAATACATTTGTTTAATCATTTCCACTGAACTCTAGCTAGTTTATTATGGACAAGAGAAGAAGGTGTACAAACAAATTCTCCTAATTGCAACTAAAATGATGATGAACTACCACCTTCAGACAACTTAGTCTTCTTCGAGGTTTTGTTTTTTTCCTCTTCTAAGTCAATGACATCTTCACTTCTTCTTTTTAATTTTTTCTCACTCTGATGAGGAGTCTCAATTTCCATACCTCCAAATAAGCTAGTTTGGCCTCCATTGGCTGATTTCTCCATCTCTATTTTGGATTCATGAATAAAAGGAGCATAAGAATTTTCTACCCTCCCGTTTTAAATAATGTGATGTGGGTCATATGCCCACTTTTCACCCAGCTGTAAATCCATCTCTTCAAGTAATTTCTGCACTTCTCCTACAACTAAACTATTGTTTACAATGAAAGGTACCAATGTCTTTGGCAATTTAAAAAAGTACCCCCTTCTTTTTGGGCACAAAGTGTATTTGATCTAGATTCAATCTCTTTCTAATGAACTCTAGTGAAAACAATCTCATAGGTACAAAAGTTGGAAGTCTGAAACGGGCAACTTCTACTCCATATAATCTAATCTCTGAATAATCCTTTAATTGAAACCAATCACCAACTTTGACATATTTACTGAGCTGAAGTAAAGACTAGGCCTTTGGTAAAAATAAAGGTCGAGGAGAACTATTCAAAATTACATTAAAAACTGATAGGAAATAAGAAGAAAAATACATTAGTCCTTAAACATTTCCAGTGCTTCTCATCACGTTAGTCCAAAATGCTACTGACTGCTTGTTTTTATGAGGGTCCATGATATTCAGACCTAAATTCATGAATATTTCCACATGGGTGTACAAAAATAGATATGTAACAAGATATGGAAATCTAAAGAAACCAGTGAGGGGAATATCTGTTAACTGAGAATTAACCATTTTCTCCCAGAAAGATGGTATGTCCAAAATTGTTTTTGGGTTCATCATCAAACTGAACATTCCTAAAATATCTTTATCAACAGTGTTTGTATTCTCCTTTCCTAATATTTTGGCTAAAATATGTAGCACATGTATAACTTCTTCAACAAAAGTATCTATAGGAAAATGAGAAGGCTCCATATTCAAATTTTTCCCATTAGGCATTAAAAAGAAACTAAATTAAGCATAATTAAAAGTAGACAAGTCGTGGAAAGTTGAAAACAAAGATTCTTCCAAAAACAATGTGTAAGAGCTTGTAGATGGAAAGCATAAAGCTTGTTGAATTAACAAGGCTGACACTTGAAAACCATTTTCCCCTAATTTTTTCATAACAAAACAATTTGGAGGGTAAAGGTTAGAGACAAGCCAATTTATGTGCTCAGGGAAGATGTATGTCTGAGGAATCATAACAACTAGGAAACTAACCTAATAACAACAACATATATAGGGGACTTAGCTTGGTTTAGAAAAAATTGATGATACATTTCTATATAATTCATTGAATAGACTGTGTCAAAAATATCTCTCTCAGTATCCATCAATGAAATATGAAAAGTAGAACCTATGATAGTGGCTTTCTTCGATAGTTTCCAAATTCTTAATTGTGAACCTGTATGGTTTATTTTTTTGACAACAAGAACAAAGTATAATAGTCAGGGAAATGTAGAGTAAATAAGATTTATAAAAAAAGCGGAGTAATGGGTGGGAAAATTAAATAAATGACAATTTTGAGAGAATTGATAAATGATCTCACAATAAGATGGATGAAGTGATCGCTGATGTGGAATATGAGGTGGCAAGAGAAGAATGGTGATAGTACAATGGTAAATGAATAACCAACATCCCACTCACTTTCCAATGAAAACCCACTCGCTTGGCAATGTCATATGGGGGTAGACTCCAGTACTCGATAAACCCGATAGAGTCCCCCCACAACCAATTCCAACTGTATATTTGTTTATCAAAATGGCATTGAAAAGTATCTACGAGGGGACTGGGAGAGCTAACTTTCAGGCATGTAGTGTCGTCGGGTTTTCTCCATCCCACGTGTCCCACTACCATCTCCCATAGCGCTTGAAAATGTGCCCGACATTTAAACTCTGACATGGTGTTGTTGACTAGGGCCCACCTCTTTACATTAATGATGTGATAAAACTTTATTAAAAAAACTTAATCCACCATCAAACAAAATGTTTGTCTTGCTTTAGTTTTCTTTTTCTTCTATATATATATATATAGATATATATATGAAACTAATACATGTCTATACATTTCTCCTACACATAAAAAGTAAAACGAGCTACAACATACAAGGAGATGACTAAACTCGTATGGGTCAGAACAAAGTTAAGAGCCCCTCATCTTGTAGCCAACAACCATAAGCTCATTTATGAAGATACCAAATTACCACCATGCTACATAGAGAAACAATAATGGATCATCTTACAGTTTGAACATACTTTTAGGTTACTAGGGACTAAGAGCCTACAAGCTTGTCAAAGGAGGTGGCACACTTTACCAAATAGCTTGAGAATGAAAGAGTAACACCTCCAGAAAGACTAAGGAATGATTTGGATAGGACACTTGTGTATAAGAGAATATTCCAAAGTTTGAGAGTAAACTACATAGAGATTAATTTTATCCTCCTCTACTATTGGGATTGTAATAAAATAGGGAACAAGTAGAGGAATAAAGAGAATGGGTAGAGATTGAGAAAAATGTAGGTTTCCATCCTAAAGAAGGCATCCCTTTTGAGGTGGCTTGGGATGTTAGAGAGGCCACCAAGGCCATGAATGATGTGTATTTAAGAGACTAAGCTGCTCATAGAATGAGAAACACTTTCATTAGGGGGTATGATGGGCCCCCCATATAGGTACAATTCAAGGCCTATTTGACCATCCTTCAAAACATTTTAATCTCTCTCTTTGCATTTGACAACATATTTTTGAGCTATAACGTGTTCACTAGGAAGGTTGATGAATATTTTTCATATCTTATAGCCCAATGTATTGAATATGTAAGACAAGGAGCATTTATTTTCTAAAAGTACATTGGAGACCAACAAGAGGAAATTTAGGAGGCTCATTCCTTGCATCAACCCCGTAATGACTCAATTCGATTGAGGGAAATTTCTATCCCTGAGTGATTGCAAGAATCTTAGGAGACCAAATCCACTTTTTTAGGAGAATTGGAGGGAAGCAACCCTCCCTTAATAGAGGTTTCACTAATTTTTATATAAATAAAGGAGCTTAGCAGGTCAGTAGGATTCAACTTTTGGAAGGAAGATAGTGATTATTAGGGCTAGAGATTGCTACTTGTTAGTTCCATTGTCATGTTATATATTTGAATATTTTTTCATATCAATTACAATAATATGTTTTCCTCCAAATTGAGTGTGTTTTAAGGGAGCTAATTTTCCTTGGGTTAGGGCCCAAGCCAAGCACTCAATCCCCTCTCTTGTATATTTATGTTATGCATTTTTTTTCCTGCATTTAGCTTAGTTGTACTTCTTTCTGCAAGTTTGTTTATAAGAACAAGTTTGATTTTGTAGGTTTTTAAGTAAGATATCTTGAGGATCTTGGATATATACCCTACAAGAAAAAAAAAACAAAAATATAGCCTTTTTTCATGCAATAATTAGATTCTTTTTTAAATTCAAGTCATCCTTTCCTATGCATTTTGGTTTTATGCAATTAACATTTTAACAATCCTTTAATAATGATGTCTTTGTTAGTTGAATAATCACTTTGTATGTAGGTGATATATGTTGGTTCATAAGGAAATATAGAATCATTTAATATCACCCATACCATCTCTCTCAACACCCTTCTTCCCATCTCCTCCAAACTCACCACGCACAGAAAATTACATCACGAAGGTATTGGAGACGATTAGTTATTTCCCCCCTTGTGCAAGATAGGATACTGAGTATATAAAATCTTGGAAAGGTCCTCTATAATTCTCCTCACCCTCCTATTACCTTCCCCCACCTTCATACGAAATTTAGATCCTTTAGATTACTCTCAAATGCAATCTTGTAGCAATATAGGGCATCATGTAGTAGTCTTGTAACATCTTGTAGCACTTCATAGAGTTGATCGGAACTTGGCAAGAATTTCCTCTTAAGCCTCTTTTTAACACTTTCATCACTTTACAATAGCCCCTAAGCCTTGGAATCCAAATGCACAACATCCTTTCATCATTGTAGCTTTAAAATTGTAATTAGGGTTTAGTGTTTTGGTTAAGAGTTAAGTTGCATAGAAATAGTTTACATTGATTACCTTTGAAAATTTGATGGCTTCTACAAGTAGAGTAGAATTTACTTTGAATGCAATAGTATAGCCTTGCTTTCTTGCACTTACTTTCATACAACTAGTTTAGGTTTACATCACTATGATTTGATTTCTCTAAAACAGAATTAGGGTTTTCTTTTCCATCATTTATTTTCCTACAAGTAGAATAGAGTTTCCTTGATGTAGTAAGACAAGTAAATATTTAATTTCATCTTTTCTTGCAAAGTTAAGTTTAGTAGTTTACTTCCTTGGAATTTTTCAAAATAATCTCTACATATTTCAGTTTAATACATTGCTTTAGAGCAACCTAGGTATAAACCTTACTTATTGTGCATATAGCACTGTCACCTCTTAAATTTGTATGAAATCCATATTGGTAAATTAAAGGTGGTAGCATTGGGAGTTGCAAGATTCTTGTTCTAATACCGAGACTCATCACAAAGAAATGAAGAAATTTCCAGTAGAGATGAATAAAGTTGTCTTATTCCAAAAATTTTAACAACTAGCTTAGATATGTTAGTATTAAACCTTAAACTTGCATTAAGAACATAAAATAATCTTCTCTTATATTGTTTGATTGATTTCAAGAAAAATTCCTATGAGTTCCACTATGTACCATTTTGTTAGTTCACCATCAGAAACAATTTTATAATCCCCTTACTCTGAAAATCGTTGCAATTTGTTCTCATCTTATCCACGAATTATCATACTGATTATGTTTCATCTTCATATTTTCAAGAAGAGCATATCAAGGATATTGATGAGATAACTATTAGTGAAGAACAGTTGAAATCATATGTCAAGGCTATTCATTCATGAATTTCTTTTTATTTCATTTCCTATTACACTAATTTTTCATTATATCTTGATTCATATAATGATCTTAATTCTTAGGATATCATGTCAGTTCCTATAGATTTTCATTTTGTGTGACACAAATTTGATAAAGTTAAAAATGAGGTTAGTTTACACTTTAAAAATTAATTCATCTCCTCTCCTGCATTTCAATCTTATTAATTTTCTATAGGCGAAGAAGAAATTGTTGTTACAAGCACATTCTAGGTAGAACCTCCTATTCATTCATTCTCATTTAAGATTGATGAAGAGTATTGTTGTATAAATAATCAGCTAGTTGAAATTGGAATCTTCAATCAAATTAAAAATTGTCATCCTATTAATGATAATTTATATTATAAATTGAGGGATGATATTCCATATGCATTATTTTATGTTTTAAATTCATGACAAGATGGTGGTTCTGCATTCCAATTATCAGAGACTTGTTAAGAACATGAGACATTTTAGTTGCAACCAATGGTTATAGAAAACTCTCATGTTCTTGATATGGTCCCTTAAATAAATCATGATAAGATTGTTCCACAAGAAATTTTTCATAGTACTTTTACACACGATTCACACTCATATATAAAATGTTTCCTACTTTTCCATGCCACTCATTATACATATAATGATAAAAAAGAATATTGTTTAGAAAAATATTTCTATGCAAGATTTCTTGTAAATATTAACATTATTTCACATGTTAGATTCAACTTTAGATATATTAAATTTTTTAATGTTTTATTGATGATTCATTCTTTTCTATTTTTCAATATACATATGATTATATTGTTTCAATTTTCTAACAATATTTGCTCATATTTCAATGTTGACAATTTAGTGTGGGAAATAAATTTATTTATTCAACCAATTTGCTTCAAAATGATGAAATAACTTTACAATTTCAACTCATGTTTATTCTTCATCATCTTGTCGTTTCTCTCAGAATCAACCTTCATGATCCTACACTAACTCTAGTACTTGATATCACTTCAATTGTTTTCTCCTGGCTAAAGCTTTCATCCAAAAACTTTTCCCAATATTTAGTTTTTTTTTTTTTGTTGACACCTAATCTTTGGGATTGTTAGGGATTTTATTTGTCATTGGGTTCCCTAAATTAACTTGTCATCAGGATTTTGGAAACTTTGAGTTTCATTGTGTTCCAATTCAGGCCCTAAATAGTTCTAGTAAAAAATTAAGTACGAAATGCTAAATTCCTATATCTAATGATCACATCCAGAGAATTTGAAGTCAAGAAGCCTATTTTACTGTAATCTAATATGTCTCATTCAAAACACAAATCACTATTCTATTTTAACTATGACTTATTTAATTCAAGAACTCATTCATAAATAAAATGGATATCTATCAGTAATGATGTTTTCAAACCAAATGAACAGTAACCTGATTCAAAATCATTTCACAAGCTAATCCCCGGGATACTATGAATCATAGGAAAATCAATGATAACTCAACCCAATCCCTATGTGCTACTTGATCAAAACAACTCAACATTCAAAAGGTAGAATTGATACTCTTCTAATTAAGAACTAATTTAAATCACTACAGAGAACTACAACCTATTTTCATAATGAATGGAAATAATTCTAATTGGAACCTTCTACAAAATGAATAAAAAAACCAACTATCTATTTAAATGAATATTACATTGTGATTCAAATAAATCCTACACAGGAAATTGAAATAACTATGCTGAAAATGTTACCCAGTTCCTTGAAGCATTAACACATGGCCTATGCTAACCAATAATACTCTGTTTCCAATCAATGTTCGGTATGCCAAATAGAGCACAAGCTATAGGAGCCTCATGTCACTGGTATATATATGTATACTCATAAACGATGGAAACGCTTTCAGTTCAAAACAAGAGGTTGAATTCAAAACACAAACATTTGTTTGTTCAGACATGTATTTAGAATTGAAACTTTCCTTCTTCCAACCATTCATGAATGTAAAAGTGAGATCATGAAGTTAATCATGTATAGGATATGTTTATAACAACGCTCCATAGCTTGTAAAGACTTCAATAGTAATATATTGGTTACCAGAGTTATGAAAGTAGAAAGTAATCTTAAGTATGAAATGAAGTATTAGAATTATAAAAACCATTAACAAATCAATTTAAAAATGAAATGCAATTCTATTTACTAAATCAAAACACACTTTCCTATACGCTACAATTGTTACAGGACTTGATATGTTCATGGTGGGCCCTTGCCACTACCCAAAGTAAGCCTAAACTAACTCAATACTCTGTGAATGAAGAAATCATGAACAATTAAATGAGAGTAAAAGTCAATACAATAATTATATTAAAACTTCAACAATACATCAGTTCCTAAGTTCGATCTTAACAGAACAACATTAAAAAGGTTGTGCCACAATCAGCAACTCAGCCTGAGCATATACCTCCTTATGCAAATCTATGTCTATGTGTGTAACTTTACATCCAAAATATCGATCATTTTAAAGAGTTCAAGCCAATGAAAAATAGTTACATCCGATTATTCAAGGAAAGTGAAAATATATAACATCTGAGCTAAGTTAGGCCATGTAATATCTCCAGCATGATTGCAACCAAACTTGTCTCGATCGTGGAACTGTCCTTGAAACAACAAAAATAATTCCATGTTTGAGAATGAGAAGGCATATTCTCGGATGTAGAAGGTTGATTGGTTGCCCAATGTTGAGTAGAGTATTGAATGAGGTGAAAAACTAAGTACAGAATGGTGGTTCCAAAAATGACTACTTGTTGTGGTGCTGAACTATGTGTTGGATTGTATGCTAAAATATCCACATACTTCAGATGTCTGTGAGTCCTTTTAAAGATTAGTCAAATTAATTAAAGAGTTATAGGTTCATTAACATCTAACTAAACCAATTAAATACATACGAAAATTAACACTTAGTAACAAATCTTACCTCCAATGTAAAGTAGTGTTGTTTAGCTAGTGTGGAGTGATCTTAAGGTACAAAAAGGGTAAAGTAGGGTAAATGACAATAAAATTAGTGGAATAAGATGTGAAAATTAGGTACAAAGTAGGGCCCAACATGCCCCCATGCCAAAGGGAATGCATGCCCTCATGCAGTTGTCCTTCTTAAACTTCAACTAGTCATAAAACATTAGGTCATCTCGTACTTCAAATTCCCATCGTGCTTACTAAGATATCCAATCCATGGTTTTCTATCATTAATGGCCTTAAAAATACCAGGGATCTCTCCTGAGCACTAAGCTTCTTGGAAGGCCTCTGTTATTTCAGTTTCCAACTAACAAGGCACTTGTTTCTCAAGATGAGCGTATTATTTTTGGAGACTATGGATAGATTCGTGTTCTGATATTTTTCATTAACCGTCTGCACATAACGAAACAATGTCTTATACTTTTGGACCTTATCCTTAAACTTTGAATTCTTTTCTTGTAACATAGCCTCCAATAGAAGTAAGTCCCCATCACCACAAAGCGAGGCATTTCATCTGGTGTTGTTTGTTGTCGAGAAATACTTCCCTTGTGAGTTGACCCAGTAAGTTTTCGTCTCTTATTAGGCTTCAATGCTCACTTCTTCTTGCCGGGACCCTTCTCAAATGGATCTTGTGGTGGTGAACTACTCAGAAGATCTTAAAAATTATCTATCATCCCATATTCCTCAGGTGGACGATCCCCTACTTCCTCATCTTCCCGAGAAGGGCTTTTCATCTCTTTTTCTAGGGAAGACAAAATAGTAGCAGGCTCTCGATCTTGAGTACACGAAGTGGACAATTTTTGTTTGGACATACTTCTAGTGTGCATCGACCTTGTGAAGAGGTCGGATTCTTTAATGCTTTCTCCTTCTGTACTGGTGTAGCTGGCACTGATGTCGTTTCCTATTCTTCCTTGAAGATGTTTCTATTCCTCTCCTTAGGAATGACATCAGCTCCCTTAGACTGTTGTTTTACTGGTGAGATGATAGGTTCTACAAACTCTACCAGAGGCTTTTTTTTCTTTCTTGGATTTTCTTATCTATTTGTTACCTCATTGCGAATAGGTTCATTTCTCTGCTCCTTACCTCTTTTACATTTATTTCCTTTTGATTCTAGGGTCAATTTCTCTGTAGATGTACAAGGGTTTACAAACCTATTCGGGGGTTTCACCGAATGACTCCACACCTTAATAGAGAAAGGGGCTATTGTAGGGATATGGCCTTGTTTAGAAATGGAGTTCGGCGGAGCCTTGACTTCATGACTTAATTTATTCAACTGGGGGCTACTGATTCTTTGTCGGCCTTTAATTTGGGTTTCTTCCCCTACAAATCTTTCCACCAGAAACTCTTCCCAAGACTTCCTTTGTCTACTTAACTAATGGACAACCAATATATTAATAAGAATGTGATGGCACACACTAGTCTCAAGATTTTTGACAGCGAACTGAACCCCCCTAGCAACCTTATACAAACTCTTATGCAAGAAAAACGAAAGTAGACTTCTCGACCATCTGAAAAATGTAAGAGAAATCTAATGTGATAAAGGAAGAAAATAGAATACCTGCCTTCATAGGTAACAAATATTTTTAATGCAGTGATGAATAGGTTAGACTACCCCTTCATGCAGCTGCGTAGAACCCCTTTTGACTAGTTAATGGACTTGTATGTTGGCTTAATGAATTTAGCGCAATCATCTAGCTCAAGCGACCCTCCTTTGAAAAACTTCTCATCAGTTAGTGGGAACCTAATTTCCCTACTTATAAAATTCTTGGTCACTTTGAGTTTCAGACTCCCAATCCTTACAACTTTCCCTTTAAAACTTTGTGCAAAGGCCATGGCCACTCTATCATTGTAACCCTAAAACTTTTGAAGAAAACCCATCCCACCTTTTTCTCCGAACAATGGCTTACACTTAGCATATCAGGGCTTTTGGAGATTTGAATGAATGTGGGTTCATGGAGGTTGAACCCCATACTAAAGGTGAAGAAATACTGGAGGTTAACAGAGAATTAAAATGCTCACAAGTCAGCTTCCAAATGAAACTTATTAATGAGACAAACGATTTTGATTTTGGGTTCACACAAATTTAAATTTATTTTGAAATGAAAATTGAAATTGAAATTATTATGTGGATTGGTTGTTGAAATGATGAATCGGTGCTTGACATTTGTACCACACGAGTATAAATTAGGGGAAAGTGTAGTGGGGATAGGATGGTACGAATATGGAAGGGTATGGGAATCATTACAATCAGTGGAGATAAATTATCACTAAGCCTATCATTCATATACTTCAAATTAGTCTAAGAAAATGTAAATTTACCCATATCTTGATTTGACTACACATTAATATTCAAGAGGTCGAGAACAATTATGAAAATGACAACTCGATCTTTGGTTGATTATGCAATCCAAGATTATAAATTGGTTCATATAACTATGAATAATTCAAAGTAATTTTGAATAACCATCTTCATTAATTTTGGTGTTGTTAAGTTAAAATTGATTGCCATATACATCTTCTAAGCTTTCTATATATATTTGTGAGAAGCCATTCAATACCCAATTAAGTTTCAAAATGGTACTAAATTAAGTATGAAATCCCTAAAATTTCTCTTTGAACATGGAAACTATGAAAAATGTGACTGAACTGAAAAATGAACAGAAACCTTCTTTGAAATTTCATGTAGACTGGATGTAGAAAATTTGGCTGAAATTTGACTTCTAGTTGTTGTAGAATAATCTAGTGCTATCATTCCATGGATCTTAACCAGGCATGGAATGATCATTTCCTAGGGAATTTCATTTTTAGAGAGTCTGAAATGAACAGAAGAAGACTCCAACGAGGTTTATTCCCTATACTTATTATGTTGAGCCCGTAAAAGAATAATTTTGTACTCAGTGGATCCCTATTTACTACTACCTCATAAATTTATTGAGCCTGAGTTATCCACTTCTCAGGGTATTCATTTTTGGAGAGTCTGAAAAACCCAAAGTAGAATCTAGGGATTTTTCTTTTCTGTACATATTATGTTGAGCTCGGAAAAGAATAATTATGTACTTAGTAGATCCATAACTAGTATTGTCCCATTAATATTTACGAGCCTAGGTTATTCATTGCTCGAAACATTCAATTTTAGGGATTCCGAAACGTTCAGAGAAAACTCCAGATTGTCTTTTTCTAGAATTAATTCTTCAAGTCTGGATAAAGGAATAAACTTACCCTTGACAGATTTCCTCTTTATTCTATGTGAGTTGTGGTGGGAAACAAAATTAAACCCACGATTATTATTATTATTATTATTCTAATTATAATATATATATATATATATTATAATAATATATAATATATATAATATATATATTATATATATATTATATATTATATATATATATATAATATATATATATATATATATATATATATATATATATATATATATTATATATAATATATATTATATATATATATATATATATATAATATATATATATATATATATATATTATATATAATATATATATATATATATTATATATATATTATTATATATATATATATATATATATATATATATGTAGACATAAACGAAATCAGGTTGAAGAACCAACAGGAGTTGGGTCCCCCTTTTGACCCAACTCCATTTCTGGATCCCACATCACATTCTGCAAAAATTCTTTGTGAGAGAGTGGACGGTGGTATATTTTCAATTTGTGATCATTTACCATGAATTAGGTCCAATCATCATCAATGGGTTTTATCTTGACTGATACATTATCCAAAAATTCATCCACTTCATAGGGTCCCAACCATCTGGTTGAAAATTTCTTTTTGAAATGTTTAAATTTACTATCATATAACAATGCCTAATATCCTGGTTGAAAGACATTTTTCTCAATGTGCTTATCATGCCATCGAGTTCTTTGATCCTATACTAACATGGTATGTTAGAATGCATCTTGTTTGATCTCGTCAAGCTCATTCAGCTCAAGTATCCTTTGCTTTTGGGCATCATTTAGATCCATTCCCAATTTATTATATGTTCGAAATGTTTTTACATGAAACTCAATGGCGAGTAGCACATGCTTCCCATATACCAACTCTTAAGGAGTATGTCCCGTCACATTCCTCCAAGTTATTTGGTAAGCCCATAATGCTTCAGGTAATTTGTCAGCCCAGTTTCCATGGTGAAGTTGAATTGTCTTGGTGAGGATGGACTCCAAGACTTTGTTGGTGGATTAGACCTGTCAGTTTTCTTGAGGGTGGTATGGAGTAGATTTCAAGTGCTTGATCTGATACTGTTTAGTAATAGCATTCACTAGTTTGGATGTAAATTGTGTCCCCTGATCAGTGAAAATCTCTCTAGGTAACCCAAGTGAAGATGTCCTCAAAGAGGAAATCTACAACAAAATTCTCATTGGAAGAATAAAAAGCCTTAGCTTCCACCCACTTTGTCACGTAATTAGTACAAACTAATATGTATCTCTTCTTCTTGGAGATGGGAGAAATGGGCCCCACAAAATCCAATGCCCACTTTTCAAAAGTTTCTATTGATATCGTAGTTTGGAGAGGCATTTCATTGGTTGGAACCAACCTCCCCATTCTTTGGCAGGCATCACAACTCGAAAAAAACCTTTTGGCATATTTGAAAAGAGTGGGCAAGTAATAACCCACATGTAGGACCTTATAGGTCGTTCTTCTGTATCAAAAATGGACACCACAAGGTTCACTATGGTAATCTCTCAAGAAATTGTACATCTCATTTTCCCACACACATCTTCTCATGATTAAATCACGTCTTTTGTGGTACAAGTCTCCCTCTATCCAACAATAATTATCACTTAGTTGCACAATATTATGTTTTTCCCTAGTGGAAATATTTTGTAGCAACTTGCCTGATACCAGATAGTTAGCCACATTAGCAAACCAAGGAGTATTTATTGAGACAACAAATAGATTCTCATCCGAAAATCACCTGGAACTAGTACTAAAGTTTTGTCTTGAGAAATGTTCATTCGGGATAAGAAATTTGTAGCCAAATTATCTCGTCTAGGCTTGTCAATCACAATGATATTAAATTCCTGTAACCAAAGTAACCATCTCGTAATTCTTCCATTAGTGATGGGCTTATTAATAAGGAACCTAATAGTAAAGTGATCAATATGGACAAAAGTTCCCTAACCAGTAATCTAGTACCTAAATTTGTTGATAGCATGGACTACTACTAATAATTCCTTTTGAGTAACTATATAATTTATCTCTGTAGGTGAGATATTTTTTCTAACAAAGTAAATAGCATAAGGAGAGTTATCCTCCCTTTGTCCCAACACGTCTCCAAGGGTGGTGTCTGATGCATCAGTACAAATGTGAAAAAGGAGAGACCAATTAGGTCCTCTCAACACTGGAGCAATAGATAATGTTTCCTTCATTTCCTTAAAAGAATTATGACAGTGAATATCCCATAAAAAAAACACATCTTGAGTAAGAAATTTAAACATAAGTGTTGCAATTTTGGTAAAATTTTCAATAAATCTCCTATAGTACCCTGCATGTCCCAAAACAATTCTTAACTCTTTGTATGACATTGGAACTAGAATATGTGATATTACCTCAATTTTTACAGGGTCAACTTTTATCCCTTCATGTGATACATAATGTCCCAAAACAATTCCCTTAGTCTGCATCATTTTGCATTTAATATTACTAAGGACCAAATGAGATTCTTGACAATGAATCAACACTTTTTCCAAGTTCTTCAAAGCTTGTTGAAAGTCAACATTGTACACTGTGAAGTCATCCATATAGACTTCCACACAGTCATGCATTAGATCAATGAAAAAATCTAAAACAACTCTCTAAAAGTTAGCTAGAGCATTGCACAGACCAACAGGAAGAACTCAGTAAGCATAGGTTCCCCACGAATAGGTAAATGTAGTCTTCCCTTGGTATTCTAGGGCTACTTGAATCTGATTATATCCATTGTACCCCTCTATAAAATAGAATTAGTTTTCCCCTGATAATGTATCAAGAACCTGATCAATAAAAGGTAAAGGAAAATAGTCCCACAAGGTAGCTTTGTTCAGCTCTCTATAGTCAACACAAATTCACCATTTCCCATTTTTCTTGGGAACTAAAACCAAGGGAGATATCCATTTAATGTGAGAGATAGGATATATAAAATTCACACTTAATAGTTTTTGCAAATCATCCTTAACAATTTCTTTTAGAGTTGGATTCATTCGTCTTTGTGGTTTCCTAACGGACCTAACTTCTGCATTCGTGTATATGTCGTGTGTACAAGTATCAAGATGAATACATTTCATGTCTAAATAATCCCAAGAAAATGCTCTGGATTTTTTTTGAACCATATTTATTACCTGTTATTTATGTTTCGTACTTAATTATGTACCAATGTACAACGTTTTTCCACCACTGATTTCAATGGGTTGAGCACTTGCTTCAATGTTTTCTTCCAAGGATGCCATAGTAAATCATGCAAACACAACAGGGTGACAAGTTTCTAAAATTCATTATTGAACACATGATCATTAATGCAATTAATATCAAACAAGAATTACTGCAAAAACATGTTCTTCATATTGTTCTTGAAGTCCTCTTGATTGTTTTAGAGTTAGTAAGGGGAGAAAACAATCTTCTTCCCCATAGGGATTTTCCAACCAAAGAGGTACTTCAACAACCAATTAGGTAGATGGAAAAATAGTCAATGTCTGAATTTGTAATCCATTTGAAATAGTCATTTCCCCATTTCAGTACCCTATAACACCATCAATAGTGGCCAGCCAAGGTCGCCTGAAAACTACAAGGTGTCCGGGTTTATAATATTTTGGGGAGATTACAATGAAATCAATTGGGTATTCCCAGGAAGCTATTGTTACCACTATGTCTTGTAGGACCCCCACAAATTTAACAATGGAATTAGCTGCCAACTCCAACACTATGGATGTAGGCCTTACTCTTTTTAATTGAAATAATGTCATGGTACCAATAGTCATGGCATTAATGGCTTCCCCCATTTCTACTAAAGTATTGGGCACAAGAGTTCCATTGGTTTTTATGGTTACCACAAGGTTCCCTAGATCATCATATTTCAGTGGTAAACCATATATCATTTCTAATATTTATCTAATTACTTTAATATTCTGATTTTTAATTCTCTTTCTTCCTAGCTTCTTGATGAAAAGATCCTTAATGATATTTGTATAAATAGGAATGTCTCTAATAGATTTCAACAGAGGAATTTTTATGCAGATATTCCTTAATTCAGATTCCAAGTTGTATTCCATGGGAGATTTAGTTTTCTTTACGAGAAATCTCTCTGGATAAGGAGGCTCCCTAGGTTCTTCTCATGGTTCTTTTAGTTCATTGTTTTTCTCACTTTTTGTTTGTTTATAAATTTTATTTTCAAGTTCTACATGGGGATCCTCCTCTTCAATATTTATAGTTGATTTGTTTATATTAACTGTTTTTCTTAGTCATAATTGAATTTAGTTAAAAGGAAAAGCAGTAATAGCATATGTGGGAAAAGGCTGCAACTCAATATATTGTACATGTTGAGGAGGTCTATTATTAGGATTGGAAATTGGTTGTGCAGGCAACTGAGTTTGGTGAGGAGGGTTGAGTGATTGTTTCACTTGCTATGAAGATGAATTAAAACTTTGAGGTAAAGGCAAGGGTTGTTGTACTAGAGGTGGTAATGGCATTGAAGGTGGCTAATAATAAGATGAATTATATTCTTTTTGAAATTGAGGCATATTAGGTGCATAAGGAATGCAAGGTGGATTTTGGTACTGGGGGTATTCTTGGCTTTGAGGCTAAAATATATTCCCATAAGGGATTCCTCTCCACCACTAGTTCCAAGGTGAATTTTGAGGTACTTGAGGCCATGAAGGATAGGGCGGTTCAAAATTCCATGACTAATTTTGGGAAAAACTTACATATTAGGATCTTGATAAACATTATGGTTTGGCCCTCTCCATGCTGGTTTTATGATTGTTTGAGGAAATTCACTAGTCTGGCCCCCCCCCTTTATAAATAGCTTGAAGTCCAGGAAGGGATGAGCATTTATTAGTGGCATGCTTTTGTGTACAAATCCTGCACACCTCTACCACATTAATGGGGCATTCTCTTTCAGCATGCTTACACCTACATTTAGGATAGAAAATTGCCAAGGAAACTTTTTCTTCTTCTTGTTTCTTTTTAATTTTTAGAGTATCTAGCTAGTCACTAATGGTTTTTAAGATATTTGTTTTAAATTTTTCTAGAAGGTTCCCCAACTCAACTCTAGTGACACCACCTTGTGCTAATTTTGGGTTTCTAGACACATAATCCCCTGAGTTGTCCAGAATCCTTTTGCCTACCTTAGCTTGACTTCTAGAATAGGTTCTACATAATTCAACTATTTTAGCAAAGGTTTTTTTATAGATATCACCTAAACTTAGGATATTTAGTGTTTCAATGCACTCTTCCCTTCACCCCTTCAAAAAGATAGTCCTCAAGGTTCTTTCATCCAAGTTACCCACTCATGATTTGTCATAGTTATAAAGCAACCTCTTTAGGTATTCCTCCAAACATTCATCCTCCATCCATTGCATCCTAAAGATATCATTAACATCTCCACTTTTACAATAGTCTTGATATTTCTTAAGGAAGATAGACTTCATGTCATCCCATGAGTAAATGGTGTGCTCTCCCAAGCTCATGAACCATCTCAGGGTTGAGTCTTTTAAGGTGGTGTGATCCAGATTTAAAAACAAACACAAAAAATTACATAAATAACCATATACACAAAAATGCAGCGGAAATAATACTTCATTTCATTAATGGAAAATGCTGAAATATGCTTACAACCAGAAATGGAAATAAACCAGCTAGGGTGATGGTAGCTTATCTCTGAGAATAGATGTGGCAGCTACATGCCTCTGAACTGTTTTGAACTGTGTTACAATGAGGCTCGAAGGCCTATTTATTGCTGAGAAACAATGGAAAACCCTTCACATTCCAAAACCTAACCCTAGAAGATGAAACACCAAATTGTGGGTCCCGTTTTGGGTAAATTGGTACATCAATTTCCCGGGGTCGTAACTTTGGCATATGATCTTCGTTTGACGCGTATGATAACTCGTTAGAAAGATCTATCTGAGAACTACCACTTTGGGAAGGGAAACATCGGTCCATGGACCCTTGTTGCCCCCAGAATCCCAAAAAACGTCGTTTAGGGCCTCAAAACGGCTCCGGAAGTTCAGGACCCGAAAAACTGCTAAAAATAGTAAGTTGTGCTACAATTAAGGAAACTGAAAAAGCTGAAAGGGACAATTGTGGGGGTCCAAATGGGATAGGTGGGTGGCCACCAACATCCACCTGGATCATTCCTCCCCCCTTAGGAAGCAATGGTCCCCATTGCATTGAGTTCCTCCATCTGCTGAACTTGTTCTGCACTTTCTGATGTGTCCAGTAATGGTGGGAAGCATGGTCGACGATGGTCCACATTGAACACTTGATGTAGGTGAATGAATGGAGGAATGTTGTGCTTCAAAGCATTATTTCCCATAGCCTTGGTACTAGTGTAAGGACCATGTCAGAGTGGTCGGAGCTTCTGATGGGCTCTTGTAAGGCATTCTTTCTACAGATTTAACCAAACTTTGTTGCCCACTTGAAACTTCTCTAGTACCCCTATGGGTAAGGAGAAGTTATTCCTGTGTTTTTTCATGACCGTATCCCTTTGTTGCCGTTGCTGCTGCGTGGAGGAACCCTTTGCGGGGGTCATGGATGTAACAACGGTCTTCCCCTTACTTTGGGAGTGAACCAGATAGAAAATAAATTTCCTAGTCTGTGATATGAGCTTTTTGCCTTTCTTAGTAGTGATCAGAGAGGTGGCAGTAGGTGGGGCTACCTCTGGTATCCTGTATAATGAACTACTCAAAGAAATAATGACAGCACGAGGCCTTAACTCATACACAACATGTCGCCTCCACAAGTATGGTTGGCCTAATAATACATCACAAACATCTAGAGGTGTAACATCACACAATACCTCGTCGATGAATGGTTTGATGCTGTAGGGAAGGCGGCACTGCTGGCGAACTTTGAGATCTCGTCCTTCATGAAGCCACCCGATACTGTACGGCTGCGGGTGTGGTGTAGTTGGTAGGCCTAACTGCTTCACGACCTCTGCTGAAATAAGGTTCTTTTGGTTGCCACTGTCGACAATGAATTGCAGCGGCGAACCCTTCACCCACATCTATGAGTGGAAAAGACATTCCCCCTCCTCTGGCTCTTCGGGCTCATTCTTCTGGATCTTGGCAGTGGCAACAATGGCATTGGGATCCGCATCAATGATCTGCTTCCCTTTGCCATTCCCCTTGTCGGGTTCTAGCTCAGGGTCCGAACATGTATCTGATTCGGAAGCCTTCAACTCAGCCACCAGTGACTTCTTGGTCCAACACTCACTTGTGTTATGAGTGGGACTCTTGTGGAACTCACACCACTTTCCTGTGTCCTTCTTTGGCTTTGTAGTGTTGTTCTTTTCTTACAGCTTCGAGGGGTTGTCTTGGGTCACCCCACCTTGGCTTTGTCCTTTGGGATTTGGATTTGCAGATCCAAAGTCTCGCTTCTTTTGTTTGAAATTTTGTTCGATTTTGACAGTGTATCGGTATGTTGTGCCGAGTGAGGAGATGTTCGAGAACTCCATCTCTTCCTGGATATATCTATGTAGGTAGCCACGGTATTTGAGTACTAGATGCAGCTCATAATGTTTGATACCCAACTGTGTTCGAAGGGTATGAAAAATGTTTGTGAACTCTGGCACATCTTGGTCTCGTCCCTGCCGCAGTGTGGTCCATTTGATGTATTTGTCCTCATAGCTTTTGACTGGGTAATACTGCTCCTTGATGGCATCTCGGAATGAATCCCAAGTGGGTGCAGCTAAAAATAGTGAGCCTGTGCTTTCATCCTTCTTCTCGCAGTAGGTTTCCCACCAGTCCTTGACATGGGGGGCTACTTTGAGAAGAGCGAAAACAATCTTTTCCCGACTTGAAAATTCATGAACAGAAAAATACCCTTCCAGCAGATTTAACCATTTATCTATCGCATCTATGTCTATCAGACCCTCGAATATGGGGATTTCAAAATTAACTTGTACGTTAAAGGGCGTGGCGTTTCTAGAGTAGCTGCTGGAAGCCGATGCGTCGCTTCTGGGTAGCCGTTGAAGAATCTGCGCAAATTTATCCATCATCGCGTTCCTTTGTCACTCAAGGGCTTCTTCGAGCAAGATTTTGATAGGATCTCCTGCCCCCTCATCTTTCTTCTCATCTGCCATGGGAGGCCGTCGGTTTC
>APFE031128128.1:23309-100111 GCA_000404065.3 Pinus taeda | reverse complement strand
AATGAACAGAACAGTCCAACAAATGGCCCGTGCTATGCTTGATGAATCAGGGACTCCCGCAACTTTCTGGGGTGAAGCTGCTCATGCTGCGATTGTTATTCTAAACAAAACAAATGTCCGGGTGAACAGCACTCAAACTCCTCATGAGCTCTGGAATGGTAAGACTCCTTCGGTAAAGCACTTCAAAATCTTTGGGAGCAAATGCTATATTAAGAATACTGATGAGCAGCTCGGCAAACTTGAACCTAGAGCAGATGAAGGCATTCTTCTTGGTTACTCTCCACATAGCAAAGCATACAAGTGCTACGATAAAAGACTTGGCAGAATTATTGAAAGCATTGATGTAGTGGTTGATGAGAAGGGATACATCCCTAGACAAGTACATCATGAAGACATCGAAGAAGATGAAGGCTACCCTCAATAGCAGAATGACGAAGAACCTCAAGAAGAACCTGAAGAAGAATGAGAGGAGCAGACAAGAATAGAAGAAAAGACTCCATCCAGATATGTTCAGAAGAATCATCCATAATCTCAGATTATGGGGCAGAAAGAAGCAGGTGTACAAACACGAAGAACAGTTGTAGAAGCCTCAAGCTATTTGGCATTACTCTCCTCTACTGAACTACAAAATGTGAAAGAGGCATGTGAAGATGAATGTTGGATAAAAGTAATGGATGAAGAAGTTGAGAAAATCAAAAGGAACAACACTTCGGAACTGGTTCCTAGACCAAAGGATAATAATGTTATCGGAACAAAATGGGTCTTCAAAAATAAATTGAATGAAAATGGAGAAGTAATTAGAAACAAGGCCAGACTTGTTTGTAAAGGGTATGCGCAGCAAGAAGGAATATACTTTGAAGAAACCTTTGCTCCCGTTGCAAGACTTGAGGCCATCCGAATGTTCCTTGCTCTCTCAAGTTTTCAAAACTTCAAAGTATTTCAAATGGATGTGAAATCAGCCTTTCTGAATGGAGACTTGGAAGAAGAAGTATACATTGAACAGCCAGATGGGTTCATTCTTGGAAATGATCCAAATCTTGTATGCAGATTGAAAAAGGCTCTCTATGGGCTCAAACAAGCTCCAAGGGCTTGGTACTATCGTTTGGATAAATATCTTCATCAACAAGGTTTTCAAAAGGATCAGCAGATAGCAATCTTTATATAAAAGTTGAAAATGACAAATTGCTAATACTTGTTGTGTATGTAGATGGCATTATTTTTGGCAGCAATGAAGAAGAGATGAGTCAAAGCTTGGCCTTGGTCATGCAGAAAGAATTTGAAATGTCCTTGCTGGGAGAACTGACATATTTCCTTGGTTTGCAAATCCAACAAAAGGAAGAAGGAATCTTTTTTATCTCAAACCAAGTATCTCAAACAGATCTTGAAGAAATATGGCATGGAAGATGCAAAACCAGTATGTACACCCATGGTCACAGGATGTAGCCTCAGTGCAAACGATGAATCTGCAGCAGTACATCAACCAACCTACAGATCTATGATCGGAAGTCTACTTTATTTGACAGGTACCCGACCGGACAACATGCATGCAATAGGAATAGTTGGTAGATTTCAGGCAAATCCAAAGGAGACTCATCTTCAGGCTGTAAAGAGAATTTTCAAATATCTTCAAGGGACACAAAATTATGGCTTATGGTATCCTAGAGATACAGATCTCACACTTCATGCTTATACAGATGCAGATTGGGCCACAAGCGTGGATGACATGAAGAGCACAAGTGGTGGTGCGTTATTTATGGGTTCCAGATTAGTATCTTGGTTCAGCAAGAAACAGAGTTCAATTGCCTTATCTACAGCGGAAGCGGAATATGTTGCTGCTGCATCTTGCTGCACTCAACTCCTTTGGATGATGCAGACCTTGTAGGATTTTCAAATCACTTGTACACCACCTATCTCTATCTTATGTGATAACACAAGTGCAATCAGCATCTCAAAGAATCCCGTCATGCATTCAAAACCAAGCACATACCAATCAAGTATCATTTTCTCCGGGAACAAGTGCTTGAACAAAAGGTCAAGTTGGAGTATGTTCCTTCTAAGGAACAAGTTGCTGATATTCTCACCAAACCATTGCCCAGGGAGACTTTTGAATACTCAGGCAAAAGCTGGGGGTTGTTGATGCATCATCTTATTGTTGAGACTCTTCTGACTGTTGGTTGTACACATGATTCATCTGGGGTATATGCGTAATTGGCTTGTTGCGTCCACAGTTGAGGGGGAGAATATAAATGCATGTTGGCATTATGGAAGGATGGTTACAAAAAGGAATCATGGGAGCTGATCTGAATATAGCTGTAATATGTCTCTATCTCTTTCTTGGTCATTAATGGTGTCTGATGGATTATGGTTCTTCTTTGCAGATCTGGTTCATATTCAGGGGGAGCATGTTCTTGGGGGGAGCATAACCCTTTGCCCTTGATGTCAAAGGGGGAGAATGTCGCTGAAGTTTTTGAGGTTGCCATCAAGTCCAAAGGGGGAGATTGTTGGCATTATGTTCCTGGTATGGTTATATGTTACAGATGCTGTACTTGATGGCAACACCCATGGCATGGCTCTCAATATGATGAGAATTAAGAAGTACGCAGGAGAAAAGTTCACAGAATTTTATGCAGAGAAAAGTTTATAAAAGTTTATTTCATGTGGAGAAAAGTTCACGGAATTTTATGCAGAGAAAAGTTTATTTCATGTGGGAAAACTTACCTTTGGTCCATGGTAGTTAGTCCTTGGAATTTGAACCTATGGTTTTTGGACCATGGCATCTCGACAGACGTGTTGATCCCTAGTATTGAGTTGATGGTATGGTTTGTTATGGTTTCGGCCCGTGGTATTGGTCCATGATTTGAGGAAGAGCTTGCCTATATAAAGCAAAGGAGATCATTTGGCTTGTGTATGCTTTGGGGTTGAATATCTTAAGATCTGAAATATTGGGTTATTGTTTCAAAAGCTCGATCTATATGAAAGTGAAGTGGAAAGCGAATCTGTGAAGGGTGATCTCTCGAGTGCTGCAGCTGCGGAAGTGTGGAGGCACCGCAGGAGACGCCACAGGAGGCGCCGCAGGAGACGCCGCAGGAGGCGCCACAAGAGACGCCACAGGAGGCGCCGCAGGAGACGCCGCAGGAGGCACCACAGGAGACGCCACAGGAGGTGTCGCAGGAGACGCCGCAGGAAGCGCCACAGGAAATGCCACAGGAGGCGCCGCAGGAGGCGCCGCAGGAGACGCCGCAGGAGACGCCACAGGAAGCGCTGCAGGAGATGCCACAGGAGGCGCCGCAGGAGACGCCGCAGGAGGCGCCGCAGGAGACGCCACAGAAGGCGCCGCAAGAGACATCACAGAAGGTGCCGCAGGAGGCGCCATAGGAGGCGCCACAGGAGACGCCACAGGAGGCGCCGCAGGAGACGCCACAGGAGGCGCCGCAGGAGATGCCACAGAAGGCGCCACAAGAGACGCCGCAGAAAGCGCCACAGAAGACGCCACAGAAGGCGCCGCAGGAGACGTCGCAGGAGACGTCACAGAAGGTGCCGCAGGAGACGCCACAAGAGGCACCGCAGAAGATGCCACAGGAGGCGCTGCAAGAGACGCCACAGGAGGCGCCGCAGGAGACGCCGCAGGAGGCACTGCAGGAGACGCCGCAGGAGGCGCCGTAGGAGACGCCGCAGGAGGCGCCACAGGAGACGCCACAAAAGGTGTTCTGGGTTTAGTTTTCTGTTATTGTGGATCTGGTTATCTGGGTGACTTACTGGTACTTGATGATCATTTGATATTTATGGATCCAGTTTGAAAATTTATGAAAAGTGGTCCTTGAAAGAAAAGAAGTAGGGGGTTGTAGCTCCCTTCCAGGAGAGACTGGAAAACGAGAGAGAGTTGTAGCTCTCTGCAGGTTGCAGCTTACGTACTGGTAAAGGACTGCACCAGTACAAGACCAAAGGAGTTTCTAATTTGAAAGAAGATAGAGACATATTGCAGCAGGTGGTTTTCACCCACATTGGGTTTCCACCTTATATCTGGTGTTCTTTGATGTGACTGTCTGTTTTTCTTGTTCATGCTCATTGTTTTATGGTACTGATATGCAAAAATAATTCAAAGTATAAATTGTTAAAAGGACTAGATAATACTGATTCACCCCCCCCTCTAAGTATTATTTTCAACATAATTATATTAAAACTTCAACAATACATCAGTTCAAAAGTTAGATCTTAATAGAAGAACATTAAAAAGTTTGTGCCACAATCACCATCCAAGCCTAAGCGTATATATTCATGTTCTCTCTTAATAAAAAAACATAATTAGTTCATGGAGTTACTTTCCTAGCCTGAGATGGTATCAGAGTCAAACCCATTTTTACTCTTCCTAAGTTCTGTAACTCCTGCTTCCTCTCTTCTGCAATTTTGTAGAATGCCATCTCTACCAAATCTATGTAAAATCAGATGGCTTGTTATTGAATGCATTGGTCAAGACCTCTCTCTTCCTTGAGTGTGTTAAACACTACGTTAACCTATATATACTCTCCAAATTCCTACTTTGAATTAAAGTATGCAACTATCAAGAGAAACAAGAAACTGGATTTTCGTGGATTAGAAGTCTCTTGTTGCATTTATGAAATCATGATGGTGTGGTAGTTGTGTTGAAGTCAAAGTTGAGTTTGGTGTGGTGGTTTGAACGTAGTTCATTGGTTTTATGCATATGTTGGTATGCATTCATTGGAACTTGCATCATATACACATCATTTGAAGCTTTGAATAGTTTGAATTTTATATTTTAGGCATCTGTGGTTCATTTCTTTTGAGTTTTGTCTCAGAGTATCCACAGTAGAAACCATATTTTTCAACATTTCGAATCCCAATAGGGATCCATCATCAGGACCAATCTGAATGATTGTTATATTCATTCTGAAATTCTTGAGTAAAATAGTTTCACTCCATGTATCCCCTCCATACAGGGAAATGATTCTAGATTTTAGGCATCTATGGTTCATTTCTTTTGAATTTTGTCTCGGAGTATCCACTGTGGATACTCTGAGACAAAAATCGAAAGAAATTAATCACAGATGCCTAAAATCTAGAATCATTTCCCTGTACAGAGGGGATACATGGAGTGAAACTATTTTACTCGAGAATTTCAGAATGAACATAGCAATCATTCAGATTGGTCTTGAAGATGGATCCCTGTTGGGATTCGAAATGTTGACAAATATGATTTCTACTATGGATACTCTGAGACAAAACTTAAAAGAAATGAACCATAGATGCCTAAAATCTAGAATCATTTCCCTGTATGGAGGGGATACATGGAGTGAAATTATTTTACTCAAGAATTTCAGACTGAAGATAGCAATCATTCAGATTGGTCCTGATGATGGATCCCTATTGGGATTCGAAATGTTGACAAATATGGTTCCTACTGTGGATACTCTGAGACAAAACTCAACAGTTTGAATTTTGCATAGTATTGTGTGTTGGATTGTTGTGTTGGTATGTTGGTTGAATGGTGTGTTTGAACTAGTATGAGAGTGCATGTGTTTGAATTTTTCATACACTTGAATGGTATGTTAAAATTGAGTTTTGTATGCCTCTATGCTGAAAATAATATATGTTGCGGGCCGATATATTATGAAAATTGATTGCTTTGAATGACCATGTATCATATGGTGTGCGTTGAAATTTTTAAATAATTTTAATGTGTATACATGACAACATTTAAAAGAACATTTTATATGTTGTTGGGATCTTAATTTGTCATTATTATTACCACTTCTTAACATTCATTTCATCTATTTCCACTATTCTTTTATCACATTATTTACCATAATTTATTATATAATTCCATTTCATAATCATTTATGCTCTTGTGGATAAATAATATCTGATCTCATTTATTTTTAATAACTAATGACTATTATGCATGATTTTGGTTTATTCATTCATTATAACCTCATGATTTTAGCCTCCAAGATCTCTTCCAGAATGCAGATTTGGTCTTCAATAGATAATTAGATATTCCAACTCAGGAATTCGCTAGCATAAGAAGTGATAGTTTTGCGTTGGATGTTTTGGGCAAATGAAAGTGAATCTAGAAAATTCGAGACATGGGTTTTTTTTGGAACGGACCAAAGCAGTTTCCCTACAAGATTTTTTTAGAAATTTGGTTTGTATTGAGAGAAAGACAAAGTTCTTCGAAGGACATATTTGCAGATTTTCTATTGTGGCTATTTTCCAAAATTGCCCAAATTTTAAGAACCAAATTCGACTTGTTCCAGTTGAATCATGATGGATAGATCTCTCATATCTCATATTGAATATTGAATATTGAGATCATCTTGTTGCAATTTTCCTTTGGATGTTTGTATATTTAAAAGACACAATTCAAAGAGAGAAGGGAGCTAGCTGATGTAAGAATTAAGCCTTGTAACAGTGGAACTCTTGTTAATGAAATTTCCACCCTTCTAATATTTTTCTCAATATGTGAGTTAAGCACAACCCTGACTAGGGAGTTGGGCCCACTCTTCTGATCAGGTGTTGTGCGTGTGTCCTTTTTATGTATATTGTTTTACTTGTTGTATTTTCTTTATTTCTGTTACAGATTTCCATAGATTGTTGTGAATTCTTTTCTTTATGCAATTTAATTTCCATTACTGTTATAGTGATGCTTTAATTTCTTAGTCACAAACCCTTGGTCAATGTAATATTGTAACCTTGCTCTTGCATATACCTTGCATGTTACCTTGAAAAGTGTACGCACCCGGATTGATGAATTAATGTAGGAAATGAGATTGAATAATTTTTTCATACTTGGACACCAACACTTTGGCGTCATTGCCAAGGAAGGCTAACAAGGTGCAAGACACAATCTGTATTGACCAGAGGGTCGATCTCTCATCCTGGGGAGAGAAGGAGTTTTCTCACTCTGCTCCAAGTCCTAAGTGTATTCATTGCTTGTTTTATTGTTTCTCTTTCCTTTTTTTTCCATTTTTATCTTTAGGCCAAATCTCTCGTCCTAGGGAGGGAATGGTCTTTTGACACCCTGCTCCAAGTCTTCAGCTTAAATTTTTCCTACATTTTTGTTTGTTTTGATTTTTGAAAAACTAATCTCTCGTCCCGGGGAGGGAATGGTCCTTTGATGCCCTTCTCTAGGTCCTGAGCTTTAGATTTCTTTGTGTGCATTCTTTTCTTCTTTGGTTTCTTTTCTTGGGGAGGGAAGGCCTTTTGACACCCTGCTCCAGGTCTTTAGCTTTAGATTTCCTTTCAAATTGTTTTTTTGAATAACTAGGAAGAAAAAGGTAGAAATTTGAAGAAATCTTATCATTTCACTCAAGTGGTGATGTAAGCACCACCCATTCCACTAACAAATTCATAGGAATATATGAAGGAGGAAGCTCAAAGTAGTACATGAAGAACATCTTCTATTATGGTAATAAATGGCTGACATTGTTACTTTTGAATTCCCTATCAACGATCTAGGAGGAGTGACACAAATGGATATAATTCCTCCATCTTCTTTACCAAGTTTTCATGCTTTGGATAATGAGGACCCAGATACATTCTTATTTGAGTTTGAAGTACTTTGTAGAGGATATGGTTATTGTACTAATTATCAAAGGTTGAAAGTGTTTCCTCTTACTCTAAAAAGAGCAGCTCTCTGATGGTTCATGAACCTTGGTGGGAACTGCATCAAAACATGGGAGGACATGAAGAATGTATTCTTGGAGAAGTACCAAGACTATTGCAAGGCCAATGAAGATATTTTTAGTATGATACAAGGGGAATATGAATTCTTGGAGGACTATTTGGAGTGATTTAAATACAACCTTCAAAAATCAAAGCATAAGCATTTGGAAAAAGAGATCTTAAAAACACTCATTCTTAAAGGGATCAAAGATGAAATTTTAGAAATCTTAAATCTGATAGGGAAATGTGACTTTTTTCAACTATCATATGATGATGTTTGTGATTTATGCATAAGGTATTCAAGATGAATATCTAAGGCTGGTAAGGATTCTAGAGAATTTTCTTCTTTCCTTTCCAAATCTGCTACAAGAACAGGAGATATAAGAGATGAAATCAATGATTTATTTGAACATTTTAAAGTTGATTTTATTATCTCTCTAAATTCACAATTGCATGTTTTGCAGGTTAAGAAAAATCAAGCAGAATTTGAGGAAGTGATTTTTCCTCAATGCCAAAAGGAGCATCCCATGGATAGTTTCTCTTTCTTACTTGGGATGAAAACAAAATTTCCAAGAGATGGAGAAGTTGCAGCAATTTCACAACCATTGAAACCTTGTCCTACATGTATGTTTCAAAATACTTCCTCTCCATTGTCTTACTTGCATAATCTATTATGGAATACTCATCTGTTAGGGCAGCCATGCCAATCTCAATATAAGCCCCATCAATCTTGTCCACAAGTTTGGCATGGTTCATCCTATGATTACATGACTACTCTCCCTCATCTTGTAGCACAAAAATATCATCCATATCATTTTCCATGTTTTCAACAACAACTTATTTCCGTATCAAAATCATCCACATATCCCAATCAACTACATCATCAAAATCCTCCATTCCCTACACAATATCCTGCTCAACTCAATCAACACCCTCACCATAATAAACCAGTACAACATGCTTACAATGTTGAATTGCAAAATTTACCTACCCTTCCCACCCAATCTATCTTGCATACACAATTACAAAAAAATTATATTGAGATTGGAAATGTTTCAAATCCAAAAAGTGTAGAAGTTATGGAAGAAAATGAGGTTTATTCTAGTCTGCGTCCACAAGTTGTTTTAGAAATTCAACAACTTCGTGATATGACAACTATGGGAAATCAAGAAAGTAAAGGATATATTGAAGATTAGTTTCACTCCATCAGTTTTTTGTAACGTCACTCCATACTTAAGAAATTTTTGACACCATATTTTGAAGGGAAGTTGGTCTCTCATACCCTAGTATTTATTGATAGACATTTCTAAAATTTGGGTGTGTATATACTTGAGGCCTTATTTCTAAAATGACTCCATTGGAAGTACTCTTATACATAAGTATGCTTTATTTTTAAACCTGTTTCTATGGTATATCACCCTATTAATCTAGTTTACAATGTAATTTGAATCACCTGATTTTGATATCGTATGATAAAGTTATGACCAAAACATTGACTATCTATCGTAAATCAACACCTTTAAAACTCTGTTTTTCTGACTATTCCTTCGCACATTTGACCTATCAATTCTTCATTATTTCAAAGCTTGTTTCTATTGGATATAGTTACATGAATATAAATTAATCTCCAATTTGAATCTGTTCAATCCGTCATCAAATGAAAAAGTTATGCTTAAAATATCAACTGTTGGTCTAAGTTGGGAAATCAAAAATGACTCCGTTATGTAGGTTATTCTAAGTAAATTTGACATATCATATCATGGAATTTTTAAAACCTATTTCAATTAAAGATATACATATTAATTCACTTTCATTTGGCTTTGGAATCACACAAATGGGATGAAAAAAAAGAAGTTATGATTAAAATATTGTTGGTTAGTATGGTTGGCCACCGTTGTCCCGCATGTAATAAATTAACTCTACTTTGTTATTTATTCTCCATTGATTTTTTATTTTTATTTTTTAGTTTTAGTGTGGTTCATGAACACCCTAGTCAGTGGGTGGTCGCTACATCCATAGAAAAATTTGGGCTAATCGCCCCTCGACCTACTAGCAAGACCTAACCCCAAGGGCTTCGGGCAGATTTGACCCTGTGACCTCTCGATGACAAGACACGGTTTTTGACCAATTGAGCTAACCCTTGGGGCTTCCATGGATTTGTTTTACAAAGTAAATACTTGTCAATTTTTTCATATTTATTGGATTTAGAGAGCTCGATCACTTCTCTTCTTCCATGATTACATGATTTACTACAGGTAGACGCTTATTTTTTGCAAGTCTGAGGAGAACAAAGGAGGTCAATTTGTTTTTGAAAAAGTGATTATTGAAGGCAATGGTAATGAAATAATAGATTTTCATCCAAGCATCTATTAAGAAATCTAATATCATATATTTTTTATTCTTTCGAGGTGCCATGGAAATTGATCATAAGAGTTTGTTACAAATTAATCTTGTTATTTCTCACCAACAACATGAAGACTTTTTCATTACCTAATGGATTCATAACATGAGAAATGGAGAATTTATTTCCATCTGAAGATCTAAGTCATTTTCGCTGAAACATTTTTCCATTCATTTACCATTGATAGATTGTTGTTTCTGGAAATAGATTGATATTTTCTTACGAAACAACATTGTTGCAATCAAAACCATAGCCGTTGCAACTTAAGTTATTTATTTCTTTATTGTTTTTCAATAAAATTGTTGTTTCTTTTCTGATTCCTCTTATGTTTTTTTTCATGTGTTCAAAGTCACAAATTTTGTTCCTTCATCAAAATAAAAGGAAGTTCTCAAGTTTCATGATGTTTCTCCATATTTATCCATTTGCTCCTAAGTATTATCAGTATATGGTTTCCTTAGATCCATTTGGTGTTGTTACTCTACCACTACTGTTACTCCCGAAAATTTTCTAAGTGTCGGATGTTGTTATTCATTAGGTGTTGTTACTACACCATTGTTGTTATTCCCAAAAAAATTCTAAGTGTCAAATGCTATTACTCCTTGGATGTTGTTACTCCACCAATGATGTTACTCCTTGGGTGTTGTTACTCCCAAAAATTTTCTAAGTGTCAGATGTTGTTACTCCTTGGATATTGTTACTCCACCAGTGTTATTACTTCACCATTGTTGTTACCCTGCTAGTGTTGTTACTCCTCTAGTGCTGTTACTCCATTTGTCTTGTTACTCCATGATTGTTGTTACTCGACCAGTGTTGTTACTTCGTCAGTGTTGTTACTCTGCTGGTGTTGTTACTCTGCCAGTGCTGTTACTCTGCCAGTGTTGTTACTCTGTCAATGTTGTTACTCCGCCAATGTTGCTACTCCGCTAGTGCTATTACTCTGCTCGTGTTATTACTCCATCGGTGTTGTTACTCCATCACTGTTGTTACTCTACCGGTGTTGTTACTCCATAGTGTTGTTACTCCACTGGTGTTGTTACTCTGCCAATGTTATTGCTCCATCACTATTGTCATTCTGTCGGTGTTGTTACTCCGTCACTGTTGTTACTTCACTGATGTTGTTATTCCGCAGTGTTATTACTCCACTGGTGTTGTTACTCTGCCAGTGTTGTTACTCTGTCAATATTGTTACTCCATCACTGCTATTACTCCGTCGGTGCTATTACTCCATCACTGTTGTTACTCCATCAGTGTTGTTACTCTGCCAGTGCTGTTACTCCGCCAATGTTGTTATTCTGTCAGTGCTATTAATCCGCTATTGCTGTTACTCTGTCAGTGTTGTTACTCCACCGCTGTTGTTACTCCCCCAGTGATGTTACTCAGCCAGTGTTGTTACTCTGCCACTGCTATTACTCCTTTGATGTTGTTACTCCATTGGTGCTGTTACTCAGCCAATTTTGTTACTCCGTCAGTGTTGTTACTTCGCCGTTGTTGTTACTCCGCCAATGTTGTTACTCCCAAAATTTTTTTGAGTACCTGGTCTTGTTATTCCTTCGGTGTTGTTACTCTTTCAGTGATGTTACTCCTCCAGTGCTGCTACTCCGTGGTGAAATTTTTTCTAAGTACCCAGTTTTGTTACTCTACACATGTTAATACTTCGTCAAGGTAAGTATTTAGGTATGTCCCTAATAAACTCTATGTATTTGATTGATGTTTTAATTATGATTGAGGATAGTCATATCTTAGTTGGGGGGAGGTGTTGTATTTGATAGAAAATGTATTATATTTAATATCAATGATGTCATGTCATCATTTTTATTAAAATTTCACATCAACTCAGACATCTCACGATTATTACCAGCATAATCCATAACAATCCATAACCCCCACTAATCCACACACATTGGAACTTGAATCATGCATGATGCCATTAACTTTGTGAATAGGGAAATACATTTAATTGTCTAGGTCCTCTTTGACATAATGATTGGGTAGTCAATTTATCTTTGTTTATCTATAAACATAATTTTATTTTTTAAGGAATAATTATGAAAAGATGATTTCATCATGGCAGCTTTCAACTTTCCTAATTTGTCAAGTCCCTGATTTTGTAAAATTTATGATGATGACCACAAAATTGTATTGAAATCTTCCATCACTATCTAATGAATTATTCCTCAAACCCTAACCTTAACAAAGCAAAATATATTTATCAGCAATCATTTGAAGGTTATTAGTATTTGAGAAGCAAAATTACTTGAGTTGAAAATAGTTACTAGAAAACGTTTTACGCCATCCCTAGCTCTTAAGGAGCTAGCTTGCCACCCCATCTATTAAGTGATCTTTTGTTGATTAACAATAAACATAGTTAAATTTTAAACATAAATAGTCAACTGGAGGATAGGAGGTCTCATCACGAGCTGACCTACCATGATTGTAGGTCCTAATAGAGTGGCATTACCACTAATGGTCACTAAGCTGGGGTAATGGCCCTCGATCATAAAACTGAAGGACAAGAGGTCTCATCATTAGCCGAATTGTTCACTTTTGTTAGTTCCCATGAATGGCATTGTTATTAGCTGGTTACCAAGCTAGAACAATGATCTTTAGTAGACATCTAAGTAAATTGAAATTCTTTTGTAACTATGTATTTATTTCTAATAGATGGGACATTGGCATCTCAATGGGTTAAAAAGGCATCCCTGTCGAGGCTATGGATGCCTACTGGCAGCAATGGCCATGCCTATGGTATAGAAGTTAATTCAATACTATGACGTACTTGGTTACCTTGTTTTCTCAAAACTAACTGTCGATAAAGCCACTATTGCATATATAAGTTTTGCTAGAACTCATGGTTCATGGGGTAATATTTAGTCAGTTCTTAGATAATTGTGGTTATGGTTTATATCTGTTATTGAATTATAAATATTTACTTTATATGTTAGGGATGAAACTTTTAGGATATTTGATCTTTGACATTTTGTATCGTCTAATCTCTCATTCCTTTATTTTACAAGTTTTATATCTTTAACCAAAGATAGTTGATTTACCCAATCAATCTCTATTTAATCCTAGCTTAACAACAATACTATTATTTTGGGAAAGGATGAAGAGGCCTAATTATGATTTTGAATCCTAATGAATTACTGATTGAGGATACTCATGAGATGTGTTATAGAATCTTGATGATAGGGAAACTAATTAGTTTGGGGGAACGAAATCCTACTACAATTTTTGATTACTTTCTTTGAGCTTGCATTGCTCCCACCTTCCGCATCACTTACACAAGCTCAACCTACATTAGCTTGAACAAATGTTAATCCATAAATGTCATTTTGTGCTATTTTGTTGAAAGTAACAATTTAGGTGAAATAATATGAGTGTTTGATTTATTAAAAGTTTAGGAGAATGTCATTAAAAAAAAATACCACTGAGCATTATTCACTCATATTTTTCAAACCATTATTTCCCCTACTTTATACAGAGGCATTGGGTTGCATGTGGGCATGAAATATATTCAGTTTGGGGGAATTTTGGGCTCTTAATTTGTCATTATTATTACCACTTTTTAACATTCGTTTCATCTATTTCCACTATTCTTTTATCACATTATTTACCATAATTTATTATATAATTCCATTTCATAATCATTTATGCTCTTGTGGATAAATAATATCTGATCTCATTTATTTTTAATAATTAATGATTATTATACATGATTTTGGTTTATTCATTCGTTATAACCTCACTCATGATTTTAGCCTCCAAGATGTCTTCCAAAATGTAGATTTGGTCTTCAATAGATAATTAAATATTCCAAGTCAGGAATTTTCTAGCATAAGAAGTGACAGTTTTGCGTTGGACTTTTTGGGCAAATGAAAGTGAATCTGGAAAATCTGAGACATGGGTTTTTTTCAGAACATACCAAATCAATTTCCGCATGAGCATTTTTCAGAAATTCGGTTCGTATTGAGAGAAAATAAAGGTTCTTCAAAGGACATATTTGCAGATTTACAGTTGCGGTTGTTTTCTAGAATTGCCCAAATTGTAATAACCAAATTCAACTTGCTCCAGCTGAATCATGATAGACAGATCTATCATATCTCATATTGAATATTGATATCGGTTTGTTGCAAGTTTCCTTTGGATGTTTGTATATTTAAAAGATAAAATTCTGAGAGAGGGGAGCTAGCTAATGTAAGAATTGAGCCTTGTAATAGTGGAACTCTTGTTAATGAAATTTACAGCCTTCTGATATTTTTCTCAATATGTGAGTTAAGCAAAGCCCTGACCAAGGAGTTGGGCCCACTCCTCTGATCAAGTGTTGTGTGTGTGTCATTTTTATGTATATTGTTTTACTTGTTGTATTTTCTTTATTGTTGTTACATTTTTCCATAGATTGTTGTGATTGTTTTTCTTTCTCCAATTTAATTTCCATTATTGTTACAGTGATGCTTTAATTTCTTAGTCACGAGCCCTTGGTCAATGTAAGATTGTAACCTTTCTCCTGCATATACCTTGTGTGTTACCTTGAAAAGTGTACACACCCAGATTGATGAATTAATGTAGGAAATGAGATTGAATAATTTGTTCATACTCAGACACCAACATATGTGCATTGAGTTTCAAAAGTGGTTGTATTGTCATATTATAAGTAGTTGCATATTTAAGGGTTCATGAGTGAAGTTATATAATATCAAAATGCTTTGTGTCCCTTTTTTAGGACCATAATCTATGAATGGATTATATTTCTCATATCATATATGATGTGAATAATGATATATTATATGGTGTGGTGGTATATTATGTGATTAATGATATATTTTATGGTGATGTGACTACTCATACGCCCAGTAAAGGGTGACTTTTTTTTTTGCAAGCATATAGTTTTTTATGATGCATTCACTCATCTCCATAGTGGGAGTAGTTCTCACTAGAAAAGAGAACTACCATGAGTGGTCCAAGAAATAAAACACACCCTCATTTTCAATGAACTTTGGAAAGGAGTTTGTGAAGGAGAAGGAGACAATGCACCTGAAAAGCCCACTTTAGACAAAGAGCTTTACATTTGGGAAAACAAGAACAAGAAGGGCTATGCTTTGATTGTAGCATCAATAAATGAAGAGGTGAGTCATCATATTACCCCTTTTGTATATGATTTCATGCTTTAAGGAAACTGAAAGAATTATATGACTGTCACTCTAAGCTTGAAGTAGTCTAGCTTATCATCAAGCTTTTTAATTTAGAATTAAAGGATGATGACCCCCTAGCCTTAGCCTCTGAAATAAGAGCCATTATGCATGACATAAAAGCCACTATTGTTGAAATAAATGTCCCTCGCACCACTCTTGTCAAGGCGTTTTATCCCACTTATTCCCATTATCTTCAGTCATTACAAGCAAGTGGAAAATTTTCAAAGGTTTCTTGTGACTCTCTGGTGGACAAGTTTGTTGAAAGAGAAAAAGATTTTGGGAAGAAGAAGATAGATGCTCAGTCCCCTCAAGAAGTTGTATGCGTTGCACAAAAAGAGAATATCAGGTACAATATTCTTCTAGAGGAAGAGGTAGTTGAAGAGGGTGTGGAAAGAAGAATTTTAGAGGCAAGGGGGGAAGTTCTAAGGAGAAAGATTGGATCTTCAGTACATATGGCGTAGTATAAATGGTCATGATGCATCCACATGTAATCTCTCACAGGATAGGATTAGACAGGAAATGGATGAAGAGAAAGTAAAATCATCAAATAAATGGAAAGGAAAATCATCAAAGTCCGTGCATTATGTTGTGGCACATTGCAACATTGGAGAACTTATTTAATGCTTCACTTGCTTCATGGAAAGATGTGTAGTTTCTTTATTCAGAAGAAACTTCCCATGTGACTTTCAGAATACATTTCTTTGAATAATTCACTGACAATGTTGATGGAGAAATCTACTTTACAAACAATTCAAAACTCAAGCCATCAGGGCTTTGCACCATCAGGCTCAAACTTCCTGGTATTCCATACTTTCTTTACATCATGTACTCTACCTCCCAAATTTGGGGAGAACTTGTTGACTTTGGTCCATGTCTATTAGTAAGAACACTCCATTCACATATTTGATGGCAAGGTTGAGGTTAGAAAAGCATTAGAAAAATCACTTATCATTACTAGGACAGAAGAAGAAAGACTTCTAAAGCTACAAGTAACCTCTTCTCTTACACATAAATTTTCATATAGTACTCATATGATGAAGGTACACTTCCATCAAGTCTTTTATGGCATGTATAAAACACCCTCCCACATTTACCCAATTTCACTAGTCTGTCAGGGTAAACATGAGATGAAGAGTTACTATAACATGACCTAGCCTCCAAGATTTAGTTATGGAAGCGTGTCTGACAACTGACAACTCACAAGTATCCCTCAAGGTTTACAAGACACTCAGGAGCCAAAGAACCACTCCAGGTGACCAAACCCTGAGTTATATTTATTCTCTCACAATTTAACACACAACTGCATGCATGAAAAGGCCTCTATTTAGTTATAGGCTTCCAACCACATGCACAACAATGCCTCCATGTAGTTGTGACCCAAATTTCCCAATTCAAAGGGTGTGGTCCTAATAGTTAAAACAAAATTCTAGGCCAAACTCCATACCACTGCCTAGAACTTCATGATACTTCTCATAATAATAAATGACATAATAATAAGGCTAAACATACAAATTCAGTAAAAAACTTGACCTAGACTGACTAGAGCATAATGTACATTTTGTCAAACACATGGTAAAAATGTAAGATATAGGTCATGAATGCATATCTCAGCATAATTTTTTTTTTATTTAGTTGTGAATCATAGAGAATGTCTAATTCCCTCTCAAGTAGTTGCAACCACACTTATTAGTCCATGAAATCATCAACCATTCATATACTTATCAAATGCTTAACAAGTCATAAATAGAGAACATTACAAATCCATGCTTATAACCAGCATATAATGAGATTATTAACCATGATAGAACAGTCATCAAAGTCACAAAATAAAAAGTATAAATTCTCATAAAACACAATAGTAAAATAACTCTTATTAACATGTGCAAGAGCTAACTAAGTTAGGGATTTCCACGCTCTACCCGCCCATAGATTGAGCTGAACCAAATATTTCTTTCAGCCAATCACCTTGGTGCCATATTCCAACCATGAATGTGGGATCTCATGGCATAAACCAAGACATAAAAATCAAGGGAATACAAAATTTAAACCACCTCCACCCTCACACTATTGTGTCTTTCCAAAATTGGTCAAGAGATCATAGAACCAAAAAAAGCTTGGATGCCTCAGAATTAGTTCACCATACCTTGAGGAATTTTTCTATCTCCACCCACCTGTCAAGGGCTTCCCAAATAAAACCATCTCCAACCCCAACCCTTGGGAATTTTCCTAAGGCCACCTCACCCTGTTCCAAAACCTTCAGGCAATCCAAAGTTCGACCAAGAATGAACCCCATCACACCAAGGTTATCCAGGAAATGGCAAGGCAAGGTTGAAACAATTGTCAAACCCAGAAAAAAACTATGCCAATGAAAACAAATGAACCAAATAACCAACTTCATGTACCAAGTATTCACACCTCAGCGAGGAAATTACACATGTAACCTATTACCTGCCAGATCTTCTTACTGAAGTTGTTGATCGAACGTTTTTTGTTCTTTCCTTCCTTTCCTTTTCATTTCTTTACTTGCCCAAGTGATTTCTCTCTCCTTTGCTACACCATATCTGAAATTGGAAAAAGGTTGTGAATTTAACCTTAGTTGCATTTTTATCATTGATATCTCTATTTTCTTCATTTTCCTTTAATTTTCCTTCTCATGCAAATTTTGTATCTTCACCTTCCTTTTCTCCTATTTTCCTTTATTTTCATAAATAAATTCCAATTGATGTCTCTTTCCTTTTCCAATGCCTTTTCCAATTTCCTTGTCCATTAATAAACCAAAAGTGACCCCCAATGTGATGTTTCCCCACCATTCAGCTTGGAATACATGTCCCATGACCTTGGCCTTATTTTTCTTTACATGGAAACTTAACCTAGGTTTGTTACAAACCCCTCCCTCTTGGGGGAACATCATCCTTGGTGTTCTATGACACCTATCACCAGAACACTGCTAAAAACAAAACATATTTCCTATGGATCTTTTCAACATAGCTCGTTGTAGTATTTGTAATGACCACTCTTCAAAACATGAAAATCATACCATTTATTAGAGCTTTATAACACAACTCTTTATGGTATTTAAAATATAAATCACATATACTTATGCACATTTTCTTCAACCAACAAATAATCATATTGTCTATGGGTCTTTATAAATCTAGCTTGATACAATGTTCACAATAAAATACACATATATACATATGCACATTTTCTCCAACCAGCAAATAAAAGGATATGATTCCTGCATCTACAAAAAGGGAATCCAGAGGCTCACACCTCCACCTCAAAGTAATATCAGGATTCATCTCCTTCCTAGGAAGTATAAAATCCACTACAAAATTCAAACTTGCATCCAATGCCTAGCATTGTGATCCTTGTGCTACCTATTCCCTCAGTGAATAGTTATCAACTCATTTTTCCAAGGCACATTACCAATGTTCTTATGATTCCATCTAGAAATGATAATTACCAAAAAAAAATCATTCCCTAACCTTACCTTCTCTGCTACACAATCCCTTGATAAATATGGTCACCCCCTTCTGTGGAGTTACTCACCTTCCAAGTTCCCCGCTATCCCCTTCCCAGGTGATCCATCCCTTGGAAATATTTCCTTGCATAGGAAGGTCCAAAAACCAAGGCATATCCCTTCCTCAAAACGATCATACGAGTCATAGCATGCTCATGGAAATCAAGGACACTACTGGGTACTAGTGTCCCATAATGTCCTTACTCTTGAATGCTTTACCAAAATATTGTTGCATATTCCAATAATTCTTGTAGTCAATTTCAACCACCCAAATTGAGCGTTTCCCTACTTTTCTATACCAAGCACATAATTGACATTAGATTAAAAATAAATTGAAATAAATTCAAAAGATACCTCATTGGTGGCCCATCAATAAGGCACACCTACAATTATGTTTACTTCCTATCACAACAAGTCAAACTAGCTCTTTGATCAAATCATCATGTATAAACATATGACATTCAGTGAGCTCAAAACTAAACCATCATAAATCAAAATCATGGACCACAAGCAATAACCATAAATCAAAATCATATATCACATGCATAATTAAAAACTGAAATAAAATTTTGATACTTATCTTTCAAATGGTTCCTTTTCCTTTGCCTTTGCTCTTTTTCCTTTTCGTACACACATTGACTTTGTTGCCAAAATCGGCAAGCACCTAGTGCCTTCTATTCTCTTCAATCTCGTACACACACTAGATAAGTTTCCAAACCTAACAAGCACCCAGTGCCTTCTCTTCTCTCCAAAGAAACAAGGGAATCTGGAGACTAAACTTCCTCCTCGCTCAAGATCAGCAAGAAGGGTATCTTGAGACAAAACCACCTCAACCCTCAATATTAATAACAATGGAATCCAAAGACTAAACTGCCTCAACCCTAAATATCAGTAACAAGCGCCTAGACAATCCTATACCTACCCATCCCATCTCATTGTACAACACATACACATACACATTATACAACACAACACATAAACCTACATGTGGTTTAAAACACCACACATAAACCTGCACCTGGTGTACAACACAATATATACGCCTACACCCAGTGTACAACATGACACATACACCTACACCCGGTGTACAACATAACACTTACACCTACACCCATTTTACAACACAATGAATACACAAGTCACAATACAATGAATGCAAAATATAAATAACACAATACCACACATACATCACACAACATTTATGACATGTACACAATACCACATGTACACAACGCCACATGCACATAGCACCACATGTACAACATGCACACATCACAACATGTACATAATACCACTTGCACAACATGTACACAAAACCACATGTACACAAGACCACCTACACAACGTGTACACAACACCACCCGCACAACATGTACACAAAAATAGTACTACATATCTAGGGACCACACTTTCTCTACCAAGAAACCTTGCTTCTAGTGTCTTTTCACTATCCATGCTTGTCCCAACATGCTGCAAATTGCACTGCTTTCATTTCGTTGATGTATCTGTCATCATTACCTGCCATGGCATAAAAATAGGCATAGAATAAGAACATAATATCAATACTAACCTCATATATCTTTTAGGGCTACTCTTCCCACTTGATTCCTCATAAAACAGGCACCTCTTCATGTCATTCACCTGCATAAGCAATCATTCCACCACAATCGTTATCCTTGACGATCTTGTTAGACAACGACATACATACATACATATATACATATAAACATTAGCATAAATAAATCATGATCCCTAATTACCATGCCAAACAAAAACATACATACATACATACATACATATATAAACATCAACATAATCATAATAATAAAAAAAATAGTAGATATCATAAGGTCAAGGTTAAGCAAACTCATGTTATTCGTGCACAACATACATAACATTGAGAACAGTAGTTCCCAACAGAGGCAAGGAATTTTCTGTCTCAGATCCATTTACTTTACCTTTCATATTACCTTTCTCATGACTATCCTACCACCATCCATTCATCCCAACTATTGGGCTCCATAATTGACACATTTTCCTACTCTATTTCATTATCATTTTATTAGTTTTCTAAGTCTTTTAAGTATATAATATGGTAATTTTTGTGTTGTGGACTTTAGAGATAAGTTAATAAGGTGTTTCATTATTTTTTTATCTAAACTAATTGATTTAACCATGAAAACATGAGTTACACTTACAACTCGAAATGATAATTGACAGGGATTCTGATAAACAGATGTTGTTCCCTAGATGGTTAGACTGGACCAAGTTACACATATTTGTTCAGGTTAGTTGTGACATGGATAAGAAAAGATTAATGATCATCATGGAAAGACCAGTTGTGAACTAAATTTTTTCCATCTATTCTGAGGGAAATTAAGAGATTTTGTAACTCAAATTGAGCATCCTAAGAATCTTTAAATTCTCAGGATTACTCCTTTATTTTTAATTATAGACTTCGTTGTAATTATAAAAGCGAGGAATAAAGCCTCAGTGAAAAGGAGACTTTCTAATGTTATTCTCATGCTTATGTTTTAAAGTTTTATAGACTTTGTAATATTGTTTTTGACTAATATAATGGATACTTACACGGTTTAGATTTAATTCTTGCACTGATTTCACTCTAAGGAAATTGAATTTTGGTGCTTGTGGGCCTAATCCTGGAGTGACTACTTCCGTCTTTGTATCATTAAATTTACATTTCATTATTTTCTTTCTTGTTATGCAATTATTCAATTTCCAGAATTGAGCATTGGTCACTTAATTATTCATTACAATGATAGTTGCTACAACAGTTTAAGTAAGTATGATTATATTAGATTTCTAATAGTTGACTTTCTGAAGTGTTATTCATTCTATCACTTTTTATGGTTGATAAAGAATTCTTAAGAGTAAGGTGTGATATTTCCTTCAATGGATTTTGTTCTAGTCAAGTGTGTGTTTTCTTCCCTATAGTTGCAGTTTCCTAGGAAACATTGCATGCTTAACAAAGTTGTTTTTAGAAGGTTTAATAGTTCTATTATATTGACTCATATTTTTTATTGCTTTGAATTTATGAAGTTGTGTGTAAAGTGTTGTTTTAAGAAATTCTAGTTGTTTCTTGTGGTTTCATGCATTTACCTTTCAATAGGACTAGACAAACTAGGTTACATAAACACTATTCTTTGCACATACACTATGGACAACCTTGAAATAACTAGACGAGTTTCGAGTGGACAATTTAATTTTTAAAGATATGTTCGTCATTTTAAGGAGCAAGTAAATAACCCAACATTTTGGCTTCATTTCCAGGGAGGTTGTCAAATAAGTGTCAATTGTATCCCTGTAGGGTTGGGTATTAAAGACAGAAGGTAAGAACTTATGCATGCACTAAGTAAAAATATTGTGCCAATGCCTACCTTTAACTGATACCCTTAGAATTGTTTAGTGTGCATGACTAGGAAAAAGCATGGGACTGTAAATCAGGAAGTTGTAGATTCAAAACCTATTTAAAAAACCACAAAAACTCAACATCACTCTGGCATTGGAATAAAAACCTTTATAGATGAAATCATTCACCATTCAAATTATCAAGCATTGGTAGGTCCTCGAACAACCTATTGAAAGGTTCTATGGTTGCCTATCAAGCAGTAGGATCATCATCTACAACTCACACTGAGATTCATGATAAGAGTGTGAGGTCTGAGCAGAGTTTGAAAAATACATTTATTAATAACCATAGTCCTTCCAATAAAAGAGAGGGGAATTCTTGTAACCTAGGAGAGGGAGGAGGTGAAACAAGTGAGACACAACTACAATCTTCTGAAGTTCCAACTACACCTGTTGCAAAGGAGGAATCTAAAATTCCTAATCTAAGTAGCATTGTAAGACCTACTCAGAACCCAAAACTTAGCCTACACATTTTTCTTTAGACAATATCCCCTAACTTTGAAATACCTGAGGATTAGTAGAAATTTTTTGATGAAATGGAAAATGAAGCACCAAGAACCCAAACTTCGACCATAGAATACCGTATTGTTGATCCGCGGGCTAATGCACCAATGAAATTTATCCTATTACAAAATATTCCAAATTTTCATGGAATGGCTTCTGAAGATACTGACACATTTCTATTTGAATTTGGCATCTTATGCCGAGGTTATGACTATACCGCTAATCCTAAAAATTGAAATTGTTTCCTTCCACTTTAAAGGGAGAAAATCTACATTGGTTTATGGGATTAGGAGGAGGTACCATAACTTCGTGAGATCAAATGAAAAATGCTTTCCTCATAAGATAATAGCACTATTGTCGATCTAGGGATATGAAAGAAGAAATATTTAAAATGATGTCCAAAGAATATGATACCTTATACGAATATGTTGAAATATTCCAATACAACTGGAAAAGATCACCTTATACCACTCTACCTAGAGAAGTCGTAAAAACAACTTTAATGAGAGGACTGAAAGACGAATGGATAGAGACACTTAATATAATGGGAAAAGGTGACATTTCTAAGGAAGAATATGATGAAATTGTAAATATATGTATGATATGCTTGTGAGGAAGTGCATGAACCAAATCCAAAGTTAGGGACCCCCTCAATAGAACTAGCATAACTACAGGAGGAGGGGTGAGTCGCGCAAGTATTCGTAATCTCCTCGAAGACTTTAAAACTAATATTTTCAGCACATTAACTACACAATTGGATGTCTTGTAGGTAAAATAGAAACAAGTAGAGGTGGAACAAGCTTTAGCCATGTTTTTCCCTCATTGTTGAAAGAAGCATAGTTGCAAAGAGTTCCCGCTGGATGAAGTCGAAATATGTACCATATGTGCCAAATATCATTCCACAAAATGAATCCCTTCGCTTCCAGGATTAAAATATGTGTTCAAGGATGTGGAGGAAGACCCTGAACAAGCATACATTATGGCGCAATGATGAAAATGGAAAACATGCCCTCGAGGTATGATCCAAGATCCTTCTCTATATCATTTTGGACAATATACCTAATAGCATATTCCTATATTACAGTGGAAACAATGTTTTAATACCACTTGGAAATCCCAATCATACTCTACATTGGCATGGGCATATTGGCATTTTGTTGGGCCTTCATGGCCTAATCAACAATATCTTACACCCCCATGGGAAAATTTTTCAAATAACCCATATCTATCCCATTGGGAAAACTCCTCCACACAGGGACCAATGTGGTTTGAAAATTGGCCATGCCCTACGAGACCAGTCAACCCATCCATCGGGTCACTGACTTAGTTGAAAACACCATCGCAAACTCCTCAACAATTACCCAAAAATGTTCCACCTCCATTGCGCCCTCAGCTACTTGGCCATCCAAATCCTAATCCTAATAATAGACCTATACAGTATGTGGAACTTGTCGAAAATCCACAGTATGAGCCCACTTCCTTCAAATGTAATGAGTTTTAGTTAATATCTGGATAGATGATCTTCCTAGAAGATGATGCAGGGAAATAGGGGAAGGTAGACACTGAAAACCTCATGGAAGAGAAACCTTTAACATAACACTCTTGATCACCCCTAGTTATCACTAAAACAAAACTACCTAATAAATTAGTGAAACAACAAGAGTCTGCTAGAACTATGGATGTGGATCCACCATACCCCAAGAGACTTACTGTAATTAAACCATCAATTTATTATGATTTTGATCTCATAGGGGAATTCATAAATTTATGTCTTAAAACTCCTCTTCTCTAGGATATTCGAGATGTTCTTATATATGCCAAAACTATTAAGGAACCATGTGTTAAGAAGCCTGGGAGAAAACAAAAATACCCTCCTACAGTCCATGTGTTAGGAACAATTTCTGACCTTATCCTAGGAAAGGAAATACCTATTAAATATGATGACCCTTGGAACCCAGTAGTTACCATTCAAATCCAGGGGCATAACTTCCCCAACATCCTTGTGGACTTAGGAGCTGCAATAAATATCTTGACTGTAGAAACTTGTGGGATCCTTGGGATTACAACATTTAAAACAACCACCATTATGTTGGAATTGTCTAACAGATCGATAGTCAGAGAAAAAGGCACTCTGGAAGATATTATCATCTCTGTGGATTCCTGGGAATACCCCGTAGAATTTGTTATTATTAAACCCATAAATCGTTTGGATGGACACCCTTTGATACTTGGAAGGCCATGGTTGGCAACTATTGATTCGTATATCGGGTGCCGAAAAGGAAATATGACAATTGCAAAAGGGACTACTATTAAAAATCTTATCCTATGTCCACCCAGCAGACCTAACTTATCCATTAATAATTATCAACCATCTCCCCCAAAATATTAGGAAGAAAATATGCGTCCTCCTCTTACTTTATATGAAGCTCTTACTTTTAAAAGGCATATTGAGGAAGATTGTTAAGTCCCTATAATACTAGTGATTACCCCATTACTATTGTAGTTGTATCCCTTATTAATATTGTTGTGCCCCTATTGTCCCCATATTGTTATTACTGTGCCCCATAGAATCCCTCTATTGCTATCTTTGTGCCTTTATATTATTATTGTTAGGTCAGTTGGGTTATATTGTGACTCCTTAGACTCCTATATATAGAAAGGAGGTTTTCACATTTGAATCATCAAAAAATCATTAATTTGTGTAATGTAAAGGACGTTTCCCCCTCGAAGAGGCTGAATTCTAAGGCGTTGACCTATCTTTTCTATCCTTTTATGAGCTGGTTTCATGACATTTGGTATCAAAGCTTTGGATTCTATGGTTTCGCTACTCCAAATAGGTCATCGTGGCATTTTCGCTATAACTTTTTTCTGCAACTGTTTCGAAGAAAAAAAAACCCATTTCAGACAAAATCGCACTGAACCTTAAGTGCAAAGATATGATCTGAGGAAGTTGGTCTTTTTGTAGACCCCTGAATTACATTCCAAACAGGTGACCTGCGGAAAATCATCATAACTTTCTCTCTGAGCATCAGATTGAAACTTCGTAAGAAGGTATAGAAATATGACAGACTGTAGTTTCTTATATTTATTTGTCAGAGCCAAAGGTTGAAACAGGGACACGTGTCATGTCGTACAAGTTTTCTCTACTGAACTAGTATATAGTCAGGTCACTGTGGGAGATTTGGCATAACTCTTCCTTGGAGAATCCAATTTGGATCAGACTGGTAGCATTGGAAAGAGGACATAGAGGGCTACTTCAGGTCATAATTTCAGAATTGGATGATCTGAAAGTATAGAGATACATCAGAGGAAATATTGAGCTCCTACAAAGTCCAAAAAGGTATGTAGATTTTTTTAAATTTTTGCTTAAGCTTGGTTTGAAAAAATATTTTGAAGGAATTCAAGGGGCATAGTAGAGCATTATTATCGGTAACTGATGCCCCGAGGAAAGAAAATGCAAACACCTAGTAAGAAACCTAAAAGATCTAGCATGACTCATGCAGAAGAGGAAGAAATGCTACATGATATATCAAAATCACAAGACCAAGTGCAACAAAGGTCGCTCTCACAAAAGCTAATATAAGCTAAGATAAAGGACGTGGAAGCTAACATGGATGATTTGAAGACTAACATGGTAGATTTGAAGACAGATTTGACAAATTTTCTATAAGAAATACTTACTAATGGTGAAAAGGTAGTAAAGGAAACTCATGATGCGAACAAAAGAAATGGTAATTATGATTTCATACACTCTAATGTGGGATCGAAGACCCACCATATTCCAAAAATCGATATGAGGAAGTTTGATGGCAAGGATCACACAACATGGATATTACAGATGGAGCAATTTTTCGATCTCAATAATGTGCAAAACACACAAAAGGTACATATGGAAACTTTATATTTGGAACCAAATCAATTTGTATGGTATCAATGGCTTTGCTCTCGTAAACAATTTATCACTTGGGCAATTTTATGGAAGAATTGATAGCACATTATGAGGATACAAAAAGCAACACTTTTTTTAGCCAATTGATAACTCTCAAACAAAAGGGTTCAATAATGGAGCACATTGAGGAGTTCCAAAAATTGAACATAAGGGTAAAAAATATTCCAGGGAAGCATAGGATTGATGTGTTCATATGGACTTTAAAGGATAATATCCAACATAATATTCGCCTTTGGGAACCTGATTCATTATAGAAGGCATTCAGGTTAGCAAGAAAAATGGAAAGCAAAATTATGGAAACAGGGAAGCATACCACTCACAACTATAAAGATGGAAGTGTTGTTGCCCCTAGTCTTCCACAACCTATAAGGTTGACACCACAACAATTGGAAGAACAAAGAGCAAAAGGGCTTTGTTATAGTTGTGATAGCAAATACACCAAAGGTCATAAGTGTGCTGAGAATAAATTATTCTACATAGATTGTGAAGAGGAAGAAGAAGAGGAGCAAGAAAGGTCAAAAGAAGAGGATATACTCCAGGAACAAAGCCTAGATAAATAAGAAAGGAATCTGGCCATGTCTTGTAATGCATTGGCTAGAATTACCACTCCTCAAACCATCAAGATAAAAGGACAAATCAAGAAGAAAAATGTAATAGTGTTGATTAATTCAGGAAGTACCCACAAGTTTATTCATTGTAAGATAGCAAAAGAATTGAACTGCTTCCTATATCCAGCACTAGAGTGTCAAGTGATGGTTGCAAATGGAGGAGCAGTAAATTTCTCTAGAAAGTGCCATAATATCAAGCTATCCATGGGAGAATATGTATTGACTAGCCCAATGCTTTCCATTCCAATGGGAGGTGTTGACGTTGCACTAGGAGTCCAGTGGCTACAATCCTTGGGTACAATAGCTTTTAATTTTCAAGAACGTTTCATAAAATTTTCTATAGAAGGAAAGGAAGTTGAATTAGGGGTTATTGTAGGGAAACCAAGAAAGATAATCAGCTCTAATGGTATGACAAAGCTTCTAGAAAAGGAAAAAATAGGTGTAATTGCACAATTATGTTCGCTAGATGTTTCCACATCAAAATCATCTATTTCTCCAAATCTCCAAAAATTCTTGGACAATCGTTCCAAGGTATTTGAGACTCTCAAAGGTCTCCCACCTATTCGTGATCATACTATTCATACGGTTCTAGGAAGTGCTCCTCCAAACATCAGGCTGTACAGATATCCCTATGCCCAAAAGAGTGAAATTGAATGTATGGTTGCAGAAATGCTAGAGGCTGGTATAATTAAACCTAGTCAAAATTCTTTTTATACTCTAGTAGTATTGGTGCACAAGAAGGGTGGATCATGGTGCATGTGCCCAGATTATAGGGAGCTCAACAAGCTCACTATTAAAGATAAATTTCCCATTCCTATCATTGATGAATCACTGGATCAAATGCATGGATCAATTTACTTCACCAAGTTGGATCTTCATTCAAGATATCATCAAATCACAATGAAGATTGAAGAAATTTTGAAAATAGCATTTAGAACTCATGAGGGTCATTATGAATTTTTGTTCATGCCTTTTGGCCTTACCAATGCACCTTCTACATTTCAATGTTTGATGAATTCCATTTTCAAACCCTTCCTTAGAAAATTTGCGTTAGTATTTTTATGATATACTAATCTACAACAAGTCTTGGAAGGATCATGTTGAACATGTTGACAGGGTGCTACAACTATTGGAGGAGAAACAATTATATGCAAAAAGATCCAAATGTTTCTTTGGAGTCCAAGAGGTGGAATATCTGGGTCATATTGTATCTCATGAAGGAGTTAAGGTAGACCCTAGCAAAATTAAAGCCATTAAGGAATGGAAAATCCCCACATCCATAAAGCATCTCCGAGGATTTCTCGGGTTGATAGGGTATTATCGCAAGTTTGTTAAGAATTATGGCAGAATAGTAGCACCTCTAAAACATTATTGAGAAAGATGCATTTTCAATGACTCCGGAAGCCAAGGCCTTCAAACATCTTAAAGAGGCAATGTGGCCAGCACTGGCCTTAGCTAATACATCGGACTTCACAAAAACATTTATTGTTGGAAATGTGATGCTTCAGGAAATGGAATTGGTGGTTGTTTTAATGCAAGATGAAAGACCCATTGCTTTTGAAAGTCATCCAATCAAAGGAAATTTTTTACACAAAGCTATTTATGAGAAGAAATGTTGGCAATGCTACATGCACTTAAGAAATGGCGACCCTACCTAATGGGAAGACACTTCAAGGTAAAAACGGATCATGATAGCCTTAAATACTTTTTAGAACAAAGATTATCCTCTGAAGAGCAACAAAAGTGGGTCCCAAAGATGTTGGGTTATGAATTTGAAATCATCTACAAAAAAGGGAAGCAAAATGTGGTGGCAAATGCACTCTCAAGAAAGGATGAAGATGTGGAAGCATTGTTGTGTGCCATTTCTATTATCCAACTAGATTGGATAAATGAAGTAAGGGAGGAATGGAAGAATGATGAAGAAGTGTGGGCACTTATTCAAAGGTTACAACAAGATTTCAGTACATCTGATACGTTTAGCTGGCAAAATGATTCATTATGGTACAAAGATCGCTTATACCTATATAAGAATTCCCAACTCAAACAAAATATTCTTATGGAATTGCACACTTCTCCCTTAGGAGGGCACTCAGGATTTTTAGAAACTTACCACAGGGTTAATAAGGATTTTTTTGGGATGGCCTTAAATCATATATTCAAAATTTTGTGGTGGAATGTTTGTTTTTCCAACAAAATAAAGTTGAAACAATTAAGACCCTGGGTCTATTACAACCTTTATCCATTCCAAGCCAACATTGGGAGGAGGTTTCAATGGATTTTATCAAAGGTTTATGCAAGTCTGAGGGAAAGAGTGTCATCATGGTGGTAGTTGACAGACTTACCATGTATGCACACTTTTGTGCATTATCACATTCCTTTAAAGCCACTATAGTTTCTACTGCATTTATGGAAACAATTCAAAAGCTACATGGAAACCCAAAGATTATTGTAGGTGACAGAGATCCCATTTTCACTAGAAATTTTTGGATAGAATTATTTTCCTGTCTCAGTACTCAGTTAGCTCATAACTCATCTTATCATCCTCAATCTGATGGGCACACTGAGATAGTAAACAAATGATTGGAAGGATATCTTCGTTGCTTTGTGTCTGATAAATAGACACAATTGGTCAAATGGTTTCCTCTAGCGGAATGGTGGTATAACATTTCCTTCCATAAAACAAAAAAAAATACCCCATTTATGGCACTTTATGGATATCAGCCACCATCCATCACATTATATTTAAGAGAAAATTCTAAGGTTCAAGCAGTGGAACATCACATCAAGCATCAACAACAATTCCTCCAACTCTTAAAGGATAACCTCATGTTGGCACAGAATAGAATGAAACAATAGGCAGATCAACATCAAAACAAAAAAAGTTTTGATGTAGGTGATTGGGTATTCCTACGGCTCCAACCATATAAACAAATGTCCCTCAAGCAAGCTAAGAAGGATAATAAATTATCACCAAAGTATTATGATTCGTACAAGGTGTTGCAAGAGATTGGTACTATGGCATACTAATTGGAGCTTCCTGTAGCTTCTTGACTGCACCCAGTTTTCCATGTTTCATGTTTAAAGAAGGTTATAAGCGGCAATCTCCCAGTTCAAACAATATTGCAAAAGCTTGATGAGGAAGGAAAAATTATATTGGAACCGGAAGCAGTCACAGAAACAAGAACTCGACAACTACAAAATCGATCAATTTCGGAGTATCTCATCAAGTGGAAGAACTTATCCACTGAAGATTCCACATGGGAGGATGAGAATTTTATACAGAAGCATCTAGAACTACTCAAGCATTGAGGACAACACTTTTTTGAAAGGGAGGGGCATGTTAGGTCCCTATAATACTAGTGATTAACCCATTACTATTGTAGTTGTATCCCCTATTAATATTGTTGTGCCCCTATTGTCCCCATATTGTTATTGCTGTGCCCCATAGAATCCCTCTATTGTTATTTTTGTGCCTTAATATTATTATTGTTAGTCAGTTAGGTTAGGATGTGACTCCTTAGACTCCTGTATATAGAAAGGAGGTTTTGTCATTTGAATCATCAAAGAATCATTCATTTGTGTAATGTAAAGGAGGTTGCCCCTCGAAGAGGCTGAATTCTAAGGCATTGATCTATCTTTTCTATCTTTTGTGAGCTTGTTTCATACCAATGATGTGATTAGTTGTTTTATTAACCAACCATCACTTTTGGAAATCTGACATGCCAAATGTTAAAAGAAATGTTTGATAATGAGGCATAGGGAGACCCATTAAATGATCAAAATAATGATCACATAATCACAACCATGGTTCACAACAATAATCCCATTGAAATTGACATGAGGAATACTTTGAACATCAACACTAATCTGGATGGATGATAGTGTGAAAAATTGATTCAGGTCCTCTAGAAATATAAACAGACCTTCGATTAGGAGTATTCTGACATGAAAGTCCTCGACCCTGAATTATGCACACATCATATTTACATTGAGAAATATGGCTGTGACATTCGCCAACCACAAATAATATTAAATCCACATCTTAGGGACGTAGTAAAATAGGAACTCCAAAAGCTTCTTGAGGTTAATTTCATATATCCTATTTTTGACAACCAATGGGTTTCACCTCTGGTTGTAGTCCCAAAGAAAAATGGAAAATGAAGAATTTTTATGGATTATAGGGAAATGAATAAGGATACACAAAAAGATCATTTCCCTCTTCCTTTTTTAGCTTAGGTCCTTGATACTCTTGCTGGGAAGAATTTTTTTCTCTTTCTTTGATGGTTTCAGTGGATACAATCAAACCCAAATTGCTCTTGAAGACCAGCGCAAAACCACATTTACCTGTCCATGGGGAACATTTACATATAAGGTTTTACCATTTGGGCTATGTCATGCACCAACCACCTTTCAGAGAGCAATCCTGAGCATTTTTTCTCATTTAATCAGTGAAGGACTTGAACTCTACATGGATGATTTTACCCCCTACGGTAATGAATTAGAGAAAGCCTTCCAGAACCTGGATAAAGTTCTTAAACGATGTATTGCCATCATATAATGCCTTAGTAACAAAACATTCTACATGATGATGACAAAAGGTAGAGTTCTGGGGAATTATATTTCCACTATAGGTATTCAAGTCAATCCAACAAAAATTGAGGTAATTCTTATGCTGCCTACTTCGCATACACAGATAGAGGTATGTAGTTTGCTTGGTTATGTTAGTTATTATCATCACTTTATAGCACATTTTTCAAATATAGAAATACCTTTGTATATGTTAACAAGAAATGTGGAATTTGAATGGACTAAAAAATGTGATGTTGCTTTTGTAGATCTTAAGAAGTTGGTCTTAATAGCCCCTATGTTATGAGGGCCAAATTGGAGCTTGCAATTCCATATTTTAGTAGATGCATCTAATACGGAAATAAGTTCCATACTTGGGCAAGAAGAAGATAAAAATCCATATGCTATCTATTACATTAGCAAGAATCTTACACCAGCAGAGCTGAAATACACAGTGACTGAATTTTTTTTTTAGCTATTTTTTCTCTATCAATAAATTTTGTCACTATATAATAGGATATCCCCTTTTTTATACACTAGTCATTCGACCATTAGATATATAGCCAATAAACATGTTACTAATGGTCAAATAACATGATGGTTGTTGTTATTAGATGAATTTGACATTACCATAAAAGATTGGCTAGGGAAGGAGAACCTGGTCACAAAATTTTTATCCAGAATCCCTGTAATAGCTGACTCGACAACTATGGAAGTTCAGTTTCCATATGAACACCTGTTTGTTGTAATGGAAAAAACACCATGGCATGCAGATGTGGAAAACTACCCAGTAACACGGAAATTACTAACACATTTACCATCTTGGGAAAGAAAGCTTATTATTCAATGCAAGGCATTGTTTTCCTGAATTGACGGATATCTCTTCCACATGGGGATTAGATCTTCAAATCTCCAGATGCTTTAGGGAAGACGAGATTTATGATATCCTTAAGGATTTCCATGACGAACCATGTGGTGGGAATTTTTTTCTAATCAGAGAATTTGGCATAAAGTATCGCAGATGGGCTACTATTGGCCCACGAATTTAAGGACATAAAAAGTTATGTTAAGGGTTGTGATAGCTATCAAAAGATGGGTCATCCCATTCAAGCTAATGAAATTCCCCTGTAGACTCAAATTGTACTTGAACCCTTTGAAAGATAGGCATTAGATTTTGTGGGCATCTTTAATCTGCCTTCGAACAAAAATACATATATTTTGGTCTAAATATATTATGTGACTCAATGGGTGGAAGCAGTAGCTCTCAAAAGCAACAGAAGAGGCAATTATTAAATTTTGGTTTGAACTATTTGTGCAATATATATTTCCCAGAGAGATCATCACAGATGGAGGTTCAAAATTCACTGCCCACAAGATTTCTAATACAATGAAAAAGTGTCACATCAAACACAGGGTTACTTCCCTTTACCACCCTCAAGCAAATGGATAGGTGGAAATTACCAATAAATTTATAGAGGTGATTCCAACAAAAATGTATCCACCAACCACCGAAACTTGGCCACCAAGCTTCATGAGGCCCTATGGACCTACCATACAACTTGGCACAACACTACTGGTTATTCACCATACCAAATAATTTTTGGGAAAGGAACTCATTTTCCCGTTAGAATTCAAAATTAAGACTCTCAAAACCACAAGGGAAGTCAGACTAGATTTGGTAGAAGCACAGAAAAACTGCTTGCAACAGCTTAATGAATTGGATGAAATATGCCTCGTAACCTTACAATGATAGTTGTTGTTCAACAACAAAGGGCCAAATGGCATGATCACTTCATCAAGAAGAAGGCTTTCCAAAAAGGCCCTGAGCACTATTATACAATTCCATATTCCAGGATTTCTCTAGGAAGATTCAAACTAGATGGCTGGAATCATATGAGGACATTGAAGTTCATGACAATGGTACAGTGAGCCTTAACACCATTGATGAGTCTGGAATATCTCTCCTTTCCAATGGACACAAATTACGCCTATATCACCAGCTGCTTATGCAGGAGTCTTTTCTTCATGAGGTAAAAAATGATTTGAATTTGTAGGTTTTAGCTGATCGGGGAGGTAAATCCATAGCTACAACCCACTAAAGCATCCTTTTTGAAATTATTTCCATTTTGTATATAACCTATATATTTATTTAGGAAATTGTTATATATATATATATATATATATATATATATATTATAGATAGATATATATATATATATATATATATATATATATATATATATATATATATATATATATATATATATATATATAATAATAAATTTCATAATACAATAATAAAATATGGGGAAATGTTGTTCCCTTAGGTTGCAGTTGCTTCTCCCTTAGGTCGCAATTGTTGTCACCTTAGGTCACAGTTGTTGTTCCCTTAGTCAGAGTTTTTGTTCCCTTTGTTGTGGTCATTGTTCCCTTAGTCATAGTTGTTGTTCCCTTAGTCACAGTGGTTTTTCCCTCAGTCACAGTTGGTGTTTCCTTGGTCATAGTCATTGTTCCTCATACATAATTACTATTCCTTTGCTACAGTTGTTGTGTCCTTGGCCGCGATTATTGTTCCCTTTAGTTTTAAATATCTTTTCAACATTAAGTTATTTTTATAGAATTCCTTCTTTGATTTTGAATCCCTCCTTGAAATCATGGTAAAATTAATATCTGTCTTGAATGATTGCCATTAGAAAATATATTATAAGAAACTTTTCAACTGATATTTTGAAAATCTCCCAAACCTCTTAAAAAATCCTGATATTGTAAGTTTATAAAGATATTTATCCTACACTTCTTCAAAATACCACCGGAAGAGCTTTTATTTTTGTTCAAAATTTTCTTGTAATTATTTGATGTCCTTAAAAATAAATTTTGGGGAGAAAAATGGAAATCTAAAAAGGTAATTATTGTGATAGTTTTTATAACAACCCTAACTCTTAAGGAGTTGATAAGCCACCCCACTCACTGGTCTTTTATCATAACAAGACAACAAAGGAAGAAAATGGATAAAGTATAGGAGGTCTCATCATGAGCTGACCTACCACGATGATAGGATCTAATGTGGAAACATTACTACTCTAGTCTCCAAAGCAGTGTAATGGCCTCTGATCATCGGATCGTAGGACAAGAGGTATCATCATGAGATGGCTTGTTCGTCTCATTATTTCTTATGAATGGCATTGTTATAAACTGGTTACCATGCCAGAACAATTGCCTTTTGTCAATAATTAAAGAAACACTAAAAAGTCATGAATCTTTTTTTTAAAGTGAAATGGATAGTGGTGAATCAATGGGTTAAAAGGAAACCCTATCGAGGCTATATATGTCTACTAGAAGCAAAGGACATGTCTGCAATATTGAAGTACATTTTAAATTTCCATTAAAAAAATAGTCATTTTGCTTTCCCTTAACCATAACAAAGAAAAATGAGTGATCAATAATCTATTAGTACAATTATGACGATCGAGTTCTGATCCGATCTAGGGTTTGTTCTAAGGTTCTGAGAAACTCCTCAATGGCGCAGTCGGTGCAATTCTGTACCTGCTCGCGGGCGGATCGGACTCCTCTGCAGCGTGACAAAGCGGCAGGGCATTAGGACCGCACCATCGCACATTCTCACGGGAGGGCGTCAGAGCCCTCCCCTTCGCAGTTTGATCCGGCTCAGTTGGTGACCTTTGGATCCGTCGACAAGGAGATCTTAAACAAGGGGAAAAAGCATCAGAATGAAAACGAGGAGATAGGAAACTGGAAGGACAATGAAAGAGGTTCTCAAGATGGAAGGGAAATACCGAAAGCGAATCTGAAAGTATCCTCGACTACCTGCCGGCCAGTGGCCAAGGAATGGCCCCGAATAGAGCTACCGGGAGACAAGATTGACAGACGAATAGAGTACATGAGAGATCATGCCCTTATTAGGAAGTTTATAGGGTTTTGGCTGACTGAGAGAGCCCTAAATGGGTGGATCGCGACGAAATGGAAACCTAAAGGAGACATCACTCTGCAGCTAGGGCCGAAAGGCTTCTTCACTGCAATTTTTTTCTGTATTGAGGACAAAATTAGGGTTCTGGAATCAGGGCCATACTTATTTAACTCAGCAGGACTGTATCTGACGGAATGGGTCCCAAAATTTAACTTGGATAAGGAAGATCTCACCTGGGCGCCGGTTTGGATCAGAATGTACTCTCTTCCTGATGAATATTGGGACGAGGATATTCTCAAAGGCATAGGTAATGGACTGGGGGAATACATCAAAGTAGCAGAAGATACCAAATCGCGCAAATTCATCTCCTATGCTCGCATATGTGTCTTCATGCGCCTGAATGAACCTCTGCCAGAATCGGTAACTCTCTCCCACCGAGATGAAGAGTGGATCCAGCCACTCGATTATGAACAGGTCCCTTTTTGGTGCAGGAAATGCCATGCTTTGGGGCATCTCTTTAGGGATTGCCCTCTGAATGCCAAAGCCAATATCTCTGATCCCTCTGAAACCCTAACCCAAGAAGGCTTCACCAAAGTCACTAGTCGGAGATGTTCGCACAAGAAGCCCTCAACTGGGTCTAAACCCTCACAAAATAACTCCCAGAACCCAACCTGTAAGAACAGCTTCGGCATTCTTGCTCAGATATCCGACGAGCAACCCCCGATCTCTGAGTCCAACCCTGATCCTCCTGCTTCCTCCTCCCATTCCCCTCCCCCTTCCAAGTCTCAAACCCCCATCATCATTTCCTCTATCCTGAGCAAAAGTCAGAAAGAGTCAGTAGAGACACACAAGGATATGGAAGTCGATGGAAAGGTAGATCCCCCCCAGGGTTCAGAGGTCTACACGGAAGGAAGCAGTCAAGTGCAACGAATGGAAGAAGAGCTAGAAAGCATAGATCTGAATGGCCTGGACATTCTAGAGTTAGAACTAGCATGAAAAAAGAAAGCATATGATTCTATACCCGAAAATCAACTCAACAAGCTAGAAGTGGTCATCTCGCGGGCCTATCATCAGCACCAACTAGGGATACAACCGGGAAGTCATTGGGACGACAGTCTACCCCCAAAGGACACTAAGAAGAGAGGAAGAAGAACAAATCTCCAACAAACGATCGAGATTGGGAAACTCCTGGTTGACTCAGGCAGGTATGCTAAATTGACGATGTACTACAAACCCTCGATCAATAGTTGAACCATGAAGTTAATATCATGGAATTTAAGAGGGATCAACAGCCCTGGGAAACTTAGAATGTTAAAAATCATGATTAAAATGGAAAAGCCGCAAATGTGCTTTCTCCAGGAAACCAAATGCAACAGTTCTACCCTAGAAAATATACTCTCCAAAGCCTGGCCAGGTTGCCACTCAGTTGCGGTCGACGCCTCGGGTACTTCAGGAGGGCTTGCTATTGCATGGAATTCTCACGCGTTAACTCTCTTAGATTTTCATGCCTCCCATTATCTCATTCAGGCAGTCTTTCACATTCTAGGCACAAATATTCATGGCAATATATCAAATGTATACTTTCCGCAAGATACAGGAAGCAAAATAGCACTCCTCGATACTATAGAAGCTTTGAACAGCATCCAGAGGCACCCGCTATGGATTATCGGAGGAGATTTTAACATGATAACCAAGATAGAGGAGAATTTCAGAGGAAGAAGCAGAATGGAACAAGATGCTGCCCGCTTCAAGGACTTCATCCAGAATGCCTCTCTCATAGATATGCCGTTTTGCAATGGTACCTTTACGTGGAGCAATCGAAGAGTTGGCAAATAGCAAATTGCCTCCAAACTGGATCGCTTCCTCATCTCGGACAACGCAGTTCATCTTGGAGGAGATATCTCAGCTGCAATACTCGTGCACACAGGCTCAGATCATTGGCTGATCACTCTTCAATGGCAAAGACCAGGTGACTTAACAAAAAGACCCTTCCGATTTGAAGGGTGTTGGCTCTCGCGCCCATCATTCAAGGACTTTGTTAAGACCACGTGGGCTTCCTTCATCCCTCCTGAAGGGTCAAAAATGTATCAGTTTCAACAGAAGCTAAGATTTCTAAAAAATCACCTAAAGAGATGGAATAGGGAGATCTTCGGAAACATTTTTAAGGCGCAACAAGACTTAAATCAGGAATTGGTGGATCTCCATCAAAAAATAATCACAAAGGGACATACAGAAGCAACTCTGGACTAGGAGCGAAGCATTCACATCCAGCTCGAGGAAAGGCGAAAGCAGGAGGAAATATACTGGAAGGAAAAGTCCCGGATCAGATGGCTGAAGGAGGGTGAGCGCAATACCAAATTCTTCCACAGAACCACAGTGCAGAGAAGAATGCACAATGGTATCCCTTTCATCCAGAATCAAAGGGGAGTAAAAGTAGAGAAGCATGAGGAAATTGAGGAGGTTCTACTCAATCACTTCAAGCAGGTTCACCAAGAGCCTGGAGAAGATCGGCAACAAGCTATTAGGAAAATAACCGCCAATGTGCCAAAGCTCATCACGGAGGAGCATAATGAGATCCTCCTTCGCCCGATTCAGCCCCAAGAAGTCGATGAAGCAATGTCCCAGCTTAAAGAAGGAAAAGCCCCTGGCCTAGGTGGATTCACCACCACGTTCTTTCATACCTTCTGGGACATGATAAAGCTGGAGGTTTGGCAGATTGTAGAAGAATCAAGAGCTCTTCGTTGGTTACTCCCCTCCCTCAATTCCACCTTCATCACCCTAATCCCTAAAGAGGAGGATTCCATCACCCCTGATAAATTCAGGTCGATAGCTCTCTGCAATGTCATTTACAAAATCATATCTAAAGTTATTGCAAACAGGTTAAAGCCCCTCTTGCTGCTGCTCATCTCACCGGAGCAATCGGGGTACGTGGAAGGGAGACATATAATGGACGGCATTATCCTCACGCACGAAATAATACACTCTCTCAAGCACTCAAAGCAAGCAGGTATGCTTCTCAAATTGGATCTCTCTAAAGTGTTTAATAAACTCAGCTGGACTTACATTCAGCACATGTTAAAAGCCTTTGGATTTTGTTCCATGTGGATTCGATGGATCATGAGCCTTATCTCCTCCTCTCACTTCTCCATCTTAGTAAATGGCATTCCCTCCTGCCCTTTCAAACCTTCTCGTGGTATTAGGCAAGGAGACCCCCTCTCCCCCTTCCTCTTTGTTCTTATGGCTGAGGGTCTCGGTCGTCATATAAAGCACGCCCTTCATTCCCACCAGCTCAAAGGCCTCTCTGTCCACAACACCCCTGCCTCCTCTCATCAGCAATTCGTTGATGACTCTATGTTATTTGGTTACCCCTCTGTTCAGGAAGCCTCTTGCATCAAATCCCTTCTCAAGGATTTCTCTGAAGCTTCAGGTATCAATGTCAACTGCACCAAATCACAGATTTTCTTCTTTCATACTCCTCCTTCTGTCAAATCAGCGATCACTCGTATTCTGGGTTTTCCCTCAACGACCCTCCCCTCTAAATACCTTGGAGCTCCCCTCACTGCCTCAGCCTTAAAGAATTCTTCTTGGCGAACTCTTATAGAGAAGCTTGATTCCCGTCTCAACCTGTAGACGCACAGAACACTAAACTTAGCCAATCGCGTTGTGCTCATCAAGTCTGTCCTTCAAGCCATGTCGCTTTACCTTTTCTCAATCCTTGCAGCGCCGAAATGGGTTCTTAAAAGAATCAGGAATCTACAATGAAATTTTTTATGGGGCAGCTTAGCAACTAATCAAAAGTGCGCATTGGTAAAGTGGACTACTATCTACATGCCCAAAGATAAGGGTGGCATCGAGCTAAGGGACCCAGAGCATAGCAACTCCATAATGAACACCAAAATTTGGTGGCATTGGGTCACCAATCTAGAAAAACCCTGGGTCAAAATATGGACAGCCAAATACGCCAACAACAGACCTCAGGAAGAGGTCATCAGATTCACTCCCACTGCCAAGGGGTCGCTAATCTGGAATGCGGCCAAACAACACTTTCAACTAATTCAACAGCACAGCTTCTGGGAGGTTAGAAATGGTCATATGGCAAGATTCTGGACAGATGCATGGAACCAGATGCCCAATCTCACTAATGTTCTTCATCCTTCTCTGATACCCAACAGGCAGGAGCAGCAGCAGGAAAAATTCATCAATTTTGGATGCAGGAGTCAGAGAATGGCTTCAGGAAATGGAGACACAGCAATCAAATACTCAGCAACACAAATACCCGGGAGACGGAGGAGCTGGAGAAGGAGTTAAGGAGAAGAAGTATTAGGCTTGATGAAGGCAATGACATCCTTAGATGGGGATACCAACCCAAAGGAGCCTTCACCACTTCCGAAGCTTATAAAATGGTGTGCAACATCACCACGCCTTCAGACCCAATATGGAGTAAAATTTGGGGTCTTGGACCCTGGCCTAAAATCTCCCACTTCCTCTGGTTGGTAGGACACAAAAGAATCCTCACATGGGATAAGTTAAGGAGCAGAAACTTTCACGGTCCCTCTATCTGTCACAACTGCAATCAAAATGAAGAAACTCTCCAACATCTCTTGGACACTTGCCCACTGGCCAACCAGCTATGGGAAAAGGTGAGCTTTAGATGCCAAAAACGATGTAGAATGGAGAATGACATCATCAACTCTATCAGACAGTGGCCACAGAAACCATATAAAAGCGAGCTACTCAATTACCTATGGAACGTTATACCCGGGACTGTCCTATAGAGCATTTGGAAAGAAAGGAACAAACGCATATTCAAAAACCAACGCTATACTAATGAAGACATATGGAACAGGTTATGTGGGAATCTCAAAGAAACGATGATGTTACGACCCTGGACAAAGGAGGATCTCCCCTCTTCAGATAATGAGAAAAACATTCTTGACAACTAGCAGCTGCTACTACCTCAAGACCCTCCCAAGAATTGCCCCTCTAGAAGCTGCAACGAGGACAAAGGCATATGGATCGCCCCTCCCAAACATTCATACAAGCTCAATTTTGATGGGGCTTCCAAATGCAATCCGGGAGAGGCTGGTTTTGGTGGCATTCTGAGAAATCATGATGGTATTCCCTTGCAGGTATACTTTGGAAACATTGGATGGGACACCAACAACTCAGCAGAGTTAGAAGGGCTTTCGCAAGGTCTCCTTCTCGCGGAGAAGCTCAGCCTTTTTCTCCTGATAGTAGAAGGTGACTCCCAAATCCTTATAAGCATGGCTACGTGAATTCAGAATGGCTCACAAGCAAGGAAAGTAGCATCCAGTTGGAGGCTCGAAGCAAGGTTGAATGCCATTGAACAAGATTTACGCAAGAACAGGGCTATCTCCTTCAATCACACAAGAAGAGAAGGCAACAAGGTAGCTGACCTCCTGGCCAACATAGGGGTTGAAAATGCTTAGACCCTCCTAGAAGGCAACACGGAGATCATTCAAAACAATCTCCAGGTCCAGGAATGCGAAATCCCAATACAAGGAGATGCAGTTGTCCCGGATGCGGGTGACACGTTGGGAGGTACCGAGGAGCCACATGCTGGGCATGTGCTGCCTCAGATGTAAGGACGGCATTCAATGCCAGTTAGATGCCGGGGAACATATGATGGGAATGAACATAGGTTTTCATTCAATGTAGCGTTCAATCGACCGTCTCAACTGCGACGAGCAGTTATGGAGGACAAGGATCGAGGTAACGATGAATTGTTTAAAGCAGATGATGGGAAGGCTCAGCTCATGCTAGTTCATGCTCAACACCTAGCCTTTGATGCACAGACTCTCTCACAGTCTTCAACGCTCTGGGAGACTCTTCCTGTCATTCCTCAGTTTGCTGTGTGTTGGTCTTTTATGTGCCTCCCGCTCGCCTTCGCCCCAATTCCGCCTCCCTGCCTTTCTCCGCTCCTCACCCTTGGCTCTTCTGCATCAATGGTCAGGCCTCGACAACGCCTGCTTAGCCGTCGAGGTTTGGCTCGTGGAGGGTCCTCTCGAGCTCCAGCCAATGACCCTCACACCCATTGTTGTCAATGCCGCTGCCATCGCTTTTCCAGAGCCTCTCAGATCTAGGCCAGCCAATTTGTGGACTCTAGCAGCCCAGACCCTTCTGCTCCCTCGCCAGCCTTTGGTTCGGCCATTTTCTCCTTTAATAGCTCGATGGACAGACCCCGCATCAATTCCCATGTATCAGTTCTTTTCCTGGAGGAAGCTCCATCTGCAAGTGAAGAGCTTAGAGGTAAAGGGTTGCTCAAGGGCGAAGGCTCAGAATTCGGCTCAGCAATGCCAGATGCGGTTGCGAATCAGGCCCCCAACCTTCCCCAGCCTCAGGAAGTGTCAACTTCCAAGGGGACCGATGTCATCCTGGACCCCCTCCCAGCTGAAGAGGATTTTGAAAGGTTCGGATGGTGCCCGGTGGTCGAAGAAAAGCCGGAGGAGTAGCTGGCCCTCCGCTCAGCTTCACCCACCCCAGCAAATCTTAGGTTTTGCTTCGGCTTATGGATTATATCATGTTGTCTCGATCTTTTTCTAGTCATGCTCTTTTGATGCCCCTGCGTGGGATATAGTTGTTGGAAGTTTGACGCCCCTGCGTGGGTTATCTAGTTCGCCTTGGCTACTCCTTTTTGTAAGCCACAGAACCCCTGCGTGAGTCGTTTTTGTTCAGGGGATGGAAGTCTTGTTCAAGTTTGGTGCCCCTACGTGGGTTGCTCTTTTGAGCACCCCTCTCAGTCCAAATCGCCAAGGCCTGGCCTCAGGCGAAGAACCTCCATGTCTGTAATGTTTTTCTGTCACTGTAATTAATAGATTAGTCTTTTAGCGAGAAAAAAAAAACCATAACAAAGCAAAATCACTGAATTACTATAGGGGCTTATTTATTTCCCTTGGAAGGTGGTAATGATGAATGTATATCAATAATTACTTCTTATTCTACATGTTAGGAACTTAATTCTTGGGGAATTAGCAAATCTACTTTGAATTTATTTTACCTTTCTCCTCTAAAGGAAATCTTTCAATAAAAATAATTAAATTTCTTTTAACTTTTTCCTCTAAAGGCGATCTTTCAATAAATCCATTTTACCCATGGTCAGAGCCTAAAGGTCTCTTCCACAAGCTTTTTCATGTTTTTTTTATACCTTGATTGTCACAAATATCTTGTTTCATCAGTGTAATCCATGATCAATCCCTCTAATAAATGAATCGCACGCCTCGCCGTTATTTTCTTTTCCTTAGCAGTTAATCCATCATGCTAAATTAATGTGTTCCATAATTCATATCAATTATCTGCCAAATCATGTATAATAAATGGTCGAGGACGTCCTTTAATTACTTTTGGGAGGTGAAAATATTAAAAATATAATAGATATTTGTAAACACTGCAAAAATAATTGTATGTTATGGTCTCTTGAAGTTTTTACTACTCCACAGTATTTCTGACCATGGATTTGCTAAGCTTGTGTTTCTAGTTTGTTTCCAAGATTAATCCTTATAGAGACAGTGAAAATGGGTTGTCACTTAATATGCAATGAACTTGTACAATTGTGGGTTTCGTAACAGGCACGAACCATTTTGGATAAGGTGGGATGGATAGAATATTTTCTCTGGTTGTAAGTTTTTGACGGTGAAGTGGCTGTAGAATTCATAACGAACCTGAATGATAGAATGACAACAATCAAAGGAAGACAAATCTAGGTGACTCTAGAAGTACTAGCTGAAGTAAAATGCATACCTTTGGAAGGTGAGAAATGGTTTGAAATGCACACTCCATTACAGAGCACAACATCTTTGTTTCTAAATCACATGGAATAATTGGTAAGCAAAGGGAAGGGGTACAACCCTACTTCATTGCCAGAACAATGGAAAGCGCTAAAAGGATTAGCCCAAATATATATCACATGCGATAGATGCTACGATGTTGTAATAGAACGACACCTAAATATGTTGATGGCACTAAGACAAAAGGTAACTCTGAACTTACCCTATTTTCTAAGTTCACTTCTACATGAAACCTGTCAGGTCCCTATAATAATAGGGTATTCCCTCATTGTTATTGTCAATGTATCCCCATTATTGCTATTGTTTTTCCCATGTAGTCCCTGTATTTTTATTATTGTTCCCCCTATAACCCCACTATTATTATTGTTGTGCCCTTACATTATTATTGTTATGTCGGCCCTTATTATATTGTGACCCCTTAGACTCTTATATATAGAAATGAATTTTTATCATTTGAATAATCAAAGAATTGTTCATTTATGTAGTGTAAAAGAGGTTTCCCCCTTGAAGAGGCTAATTTTGAAGTTGTTGATCTAACTCTTCTTCTATTTTTTGAGTTGGTTGCATAACATTTGGGATCAGAGCTTTGGATTCTAGGGTTATTCTTATTCAAACAAGCCATTTTGGGATTTTCACTATAAAACAATTTCTGCGCGGCTTTAGAAGCTGAAATTTTTACCACGTGGAACCAACATCTCAGAGAACTTTCTGTACAAATTTCAAATCTTGGTTCACTATATTTTCTGAGATATGATTCGAGGCAGTAAGGGTTTTGTCAAGCTCCATAATTTTGTCTCAAACAGGGGACCTAGGGAAAATATTCATATTTTGTTTTCTACAAGGATTTAGAAGATGAAATTTTTACCACATAGAGCTTAAATCTTACAGAACTTCGTGTACAAATTTCAAATCTTTGTTCGCTATATTTTTAGAGGTATGATCTGATGAAGTTAGGGCTTTTGCGGGCTCCGTAATTCTTTCTCAAATAAGTGACCTAGGGAAAATCATCATAACTTGTGTTTCATTCATTAGATTTGAACTCTATAAAAAGTGGCTAAAATTGCATGGAGTTTAGTTTTTCCTATAGCAAGTTTAGTGCCGAAGGTTGAAATAATGACACATGGCATACCATACAACTTCACTCTTCTGAACCAGTCCATTATCAGGTTATCGTGGGAGATTTGGCATAACTCTTTCTTGAAGAATAAAATATTGGTTTGACTTGTAGGATTGGAAAGAAGACTCAATTGGATACCACAGGACAAAATTTAAGACCTTAGAGATTTGAAATTACAAAGATATGACAGGTTCAATATCGAGCTCCTACAAAGCAAAAATAAAAAGTGTGTAGTTTTTTAAAATTTGCATTTTGTTTCAAAAATTAGTTTGAAGTGAATCAAAGGGCATAGCGAAGAATAATTATCATTAATTAATGCCCCAAAGAAATAAAATGGAAACACCTAGTAAGAAACCAGAAATCTCTACCATGACACATCAAGAAGAGGAGGAAATGCAACATGATATATCAAAATTACGAGACCAAGTGCAACAAGTTCCGCTCTCACAAAAAGTAAGAGAAGTTAAGATGGATGGTTTAAAGAATGGAATTGAAGCTAACATCAATGGTTTTAATAATGGCATGGAAGCTAAGATAGATGGTATAGAAGAAAAACTAGAAGGCAACATGGAATATTTGAATAAAGACATGGAAGGTTTAAAGGAAGGTTTGACAAAGTTGCTACAAGTAAGGGCTTCCTAATGGAAAAAAGGTAGTTGAGGAAACACATGATGAGAACAAAAGAAATTTTAATCATGATCTCATAGAATCTAATGGATTGAAGACCCACCATATTCCAAATATCGATATGAGGAATTTTGATGTCAAGGATCCCATAACATGGATACTATAGACGGAACAAAATTTTGATCTCCATAATGTGAAAAACAAACAAAAGGTATGTATTGCAACTTTATACTTAGAACCAAATTAGTTTGTATGGTATTGATAGCTTTTTTCTCATAAACAAATTGTCACTTGGTCAATTTTTACAGATTAACTTATAACACATTATGAGGATACAAAGAGAAAAACCTTGTTTAGCCAATTGATAAATTTCAAACAAAAGGGTTCAATGGTACAGCACATTGAGGACTTCCAAAAAATTGAATATAAGGGTAAATGATAGTCCAAAGAAACATAGGATTGTTGTGTTCATAGGGACTTTAAAGGATAACATCCAACATGAGGTTCACCTTTAGGAACCTGATTCATTGGAGAAGGCATTCAGGTTGGCAAGAAAAATTGAAAGAAAAATTATGACAAGAAGGAAGCCTAACACTCATAACTATAAAGATGGAGGTCTTGTTGCTCCTATCCTTCCACAACCTACAAGGTTGACACCACAACAATTGGAAGAAAAATAGAAAAATGGTTTTGTTACAATTGTGATATAAAATACACTAAACGTCATAAGTATGTTGAGAAAAGATTAATTTACATAGATTGGGAAGAGGAGGAAGAAAAGGAACAAGAAACACTAAAAGAAGAGGATGTACACTAGGAACCAACCCTAGAGACATAAGAAATGAATCTGACCATATCTTGTAATGCATTGACAGGAATTACCACTCCTCAAACTCCCAACATAGAAGGACATATCAAGAAGAAAATGGTAATAGTGTTGATTGATTCGGGTAGTACCCATAATTTTATTCAATATAAGATAGCCAAGGAATTGAATTACTTCCTCTATCTAGCATTAGAGTATCAAGTGATGATTGCAAATGGAGGAACCATAAATTGCTCTAGAAACTGCCACAATATCAAGATATCCATGGGAGAATATGAGTTGAATAGTCCAATGATTTTCATTCCAATGGGTGGTGTTGATGTTGTATTAGGAGTCCAATGGTTACAATCTTTGGGTATGATAGCTTTTAATTTTCAAGAACTTAAAAAAAAAAAAAATGGGAAGGAAAGTAAGTTGAATTAAGGGGTATTACAGGGAAACTAGGAAATATAATCAACTCTAATGGCATGACAGAGCCTCTAAAGAAAGAACAACGAGGAGTAATTGCACAATTATGTTCACTAGAGGTTCAAACACCGAAATCATTTATTTCTTCATATCTCCAAAAAGTCTTGGACAATCATTCTAAGGTTCAATAAGTGGAAGATCACATATAAAATCAACAACAAGTTCTCCAAATCTTAAAGTATACTCTCACTTTGGTGGAGAATATAATGAAACAACTAGCATGTCAATATCGCAACAAAAGAAGTTTTGATGTAGGTAGCTAGGTATTTTTACAACTACAACCATTCAAACAAAGTTCCGTCAAGAAATCTAAGAAGGATAATAAATTATCAAAAATGTATTATGGTCCTTTCAAGGTGTTTCAAAAGATTGGTACTATGACATACAAATTGGAGCTTCTTGCATCTTCCTAAGTGCACCTAGTTTTCCATGTTTCATGCTTAAACTAGGTTATAGATGACAAGCTCCCAACTCAAACAATATTGCTAGAACTTGAAGAGGAAGGAAAAATCATATTGGAACCTGAAGCAGTCACAGAAACAAGAAATCAATAGCTACGAAATCGATCAATTTTAGAGTATCTCATCAAGTGGAAGGACTTACCCACTAAAGGTTCCACATCGGAGGATGGGAATTTTACACATAAGAATCCATAACTACTCAAGCGTTGAGGACAACACTTTTTTGAAGGAGAGGGGCATGTTAGGTCCCTATAATACTAGTGTATTCCCTTATTGTTATTTTTAGTGTATCCCCCTTATTATTATTGTTGTGCCCATGTAGTCCCCATATTGTTATTATTGTTCCCCATAGGAGCTCATTATTGTTATTGTTGTGCCCTTAAATTATTATTATGTCAACTCTTATTATATTGTGACCCCTTAGACTCCTATATATATAAAGGAGGATTTTTCAATTGAATCATCAAATAATTGTTCATTTGTGTAATGTAAAGGAGGTTTCCCCCTCAAAGAGACTAATTTTGAAGTCATTGATCTAGCCCTTCTTCTATTTTGTGAGCTGGTTGCATAAAAAAATTGTTCTGAGATTTAGAAGGTCCAAGGATTAGCCTTTAGTGGTAAGCAACCATGAACTAATAAAACTAATAATCGTCAAAAACCTAAACTGGTCACAGTTAAATTGGGAGGAATTCTTAGGAATTCTAGAGAATTTACCAAGAGAGGAAGCACACAGTGAAGAACTTGAATAGATTCTAGTTGATAATAAGAAACCAGAAGAAGCTAGATAAATTGAGAATGTCACAGTGGAAGGGAATCTAAAGACCTCTGCTTCTCAACAATTCATGATGACAGAAAATATGATGGCCTCTATCCTGGTCTCTTTACCCAAAAAAATGAGGTGGTTAGCCAGGTTAGCTAAATTATGGGACTCCATAAACCTTACAGAACATTTGTTGGAAGAAATTGAACCTCAAACTCATGAGGAATACCCTCCTCATGAAAATGAAGTGGAAGCAACCCATGTCTTAGAGGGGTTGGAAAAATTTTCTAATTCAATGGACCTTGAAGCTACTATAGGTTATTCAAAGGATTCTCCTGAACAAATGATATAACCAATATCTCTAGCCTGTCCTCTTGATTCCATCAAAACTTTTATTTTGGAGCCTTTAGGAGAGACTAAAAATATTAAATAACACTATGTTTACCACATCACAACCATTCAAGAACCTTCCCCCTGTGAAGAGGTATAGTCTCCTCGAGAACCACCCCCTTTTAAATGGGTATCGTATCCTTGGGAACCATATCCTTCTAAAGAGGTACAGTCTCCTCGGGAACCCATCACCTTCTAAAGAGGTATGGTCTCCTCGAGAAAACATGGAGAAAAATTCCAGTGACAATTTTCCCAAGGGACCCTAGGATCATTGAAACCTTGTTGAATCCATAATTGAGGATATAATTGAGCTTGTTGAGGAAATGGTGACGAAAAAGCCAACAGCCATTGTTGTTGTTCGCTCTCTTCCAATTACATTAGCTAGAAATTTTACATGGAGGATTAATATTGGACTAAGAAACAAACGAGAAGACAATGTTAGTAAAGAAATGGAGCGGTTAAACAAAAGAAAATAAGAAATTATAGAGAAGGGTCTAATAGCTCAAAATATGGCTACAAAATAGTAAAATTTAGAGGTAGTCTGAGAAAAGGAAAGAAAGAAGGCACGAGGTTCAATAAATTGGGACCCAAACTTAGAGTGGAAATCTTGTTCTTTCTTCTATTGTAGGGACCCAGAATGATCCAGAAATGTCTACTATTGAAGAGGGAAATTAGATAGAGATGTCAGCTTCTACTACAAGAGGAATACATACTGAACATGTCCCTCTGTATACTCCTTTGATTATGAAAGCCATAGTCCAAGTCTTGAATAGGAAAATGGAAGAATAGTGAAAAACATAACACAATATGAGAGTGAGGTAGTTCCCCATAAAGAACATTACGCGTTATTGCAAAAATTTAAGGCATTAACAATCACAGAAGATGAAACCTATGCCAAATTGTGAGCAGCAAAGGGGAAGATTAAAACTCTGGAAAAACAACTTGAAAAATCTATAGAAAAAATAAAAGAGGTTTGTTCTTTATACTCATACACCATGACATGTAGGTCCCTAACTAGGAACTACACTTTATTTTTGTTGGAGCGATACTTATTGCTCAAGGTCAAATCTATACGGTTTTGGAAACCTTATGAATTTAGTAACATTTCAGAGTCTATTAAATCCTTTCACAAACAAGATGATAACACATGGTATTTCCTCTATGATTTATACATGCATAATTTCTTTCTAGAAGATCAAAGAGATGAGAACCCTACTCCTTTCATAGGGGGTGTATAATTTCAATCTTTCATATCCATTTCTAAAAATCAGATTAAATGGGAAAAAGCTTATAACATGTTGCAAAGACAAGAACTTGGCCTCAACCTTTGGGTCAGAGGGGAACCACAAAATCCTTTACATGCACTCATTCACCACAAGAGATTCATGGAGCAGACTGGATTTGTCAAAGCTTTAACACCCATTCATAATGATTTATTGAAGTCAGGGTTAGAATATTTATTGGATATTAAGTCTGAGGCTCTACAGGGAGCCAAACTAAGGTGGAAGGCCTCAACCATGGAAATAAAAAATAGGGAGCCCTTTAATCATTAAAATTTTGAATTTGCAATGGATAGTTTAGAGTATTATGCCCACATGGTATTAGAATAGATCCCTAAGTGGATAGGATGTAGATACAGGTACCCAATAATTTGGTGCCCTCAAAATTATTATAAGGTTGAGTATGAATTAACTGAAGCATGTAAGTATGTCACCCTCTAGGAAGTCTGAAGCAAAAATGGTTCTGAAACTATGGAGAGGATTCTCACCCAGCTTACTCTTTAGCTACTCTCCATGTTAATCATTTGTTTTCATGAGTTCATGCAAACAGCTAAGAAAGGGGGAGATATTGGGCTCCAAAATTGACACATTTTCTTACTCAATTTCCTTATCCTTTTATTAGCTTTTTGAGTCGTTTATGTATATAATACGGTAATTTGTGTGGACTTTATAAAGTAGTTAATAAGGTGTTTCATCATTTTATTCTCTAAATGAATTGATTTAACCATGAAAAGATGAGTTACGCTTCCAATTCGAAATGATAAATGACAAGTATTTTGATAAGAAGATGATGCTCCCTGGATAGATGAACTAGAGAAAGTTACACAAAGTTTTTTGCTTTAGTTGTGACCTGGATAAGAAAAGATTAACGACCATCATGGAGAGACCAACTATGAACGAGATTTTTTCCATCTATTTTGAGGGAACTTAAGAGATTTTGTAACTCAAATTGAGCATCTTGAGAATATTTAGATTCTCAAGATCACTCCTTTATTTTTAATTATAGACGTGGTTGTAATTATAAAAGCAAGGAATAAAGGCTTGGTGAAAAAGAGACTTTTTATTGTTATTCTCATGCTTACACTATGAAGTTTTACATACTTTGTAATATTGATATTGTAATATCGCTATTGATTAATATAATGGAGACTTGCACGGTTTAACTTTAATTCTTGCACTGATTTCACTCTAAGGTGATTGAATTCCAGTGATTTGGGGTCAAATCTTGGAGTGACTACTGCCGTCTTTTTATCATTAAATTTACATTTCAGTATTTTCTTTCTTGTTCTGCAATTATTCGATTTCCAGAATTGAGCATTGGCTAATGAATTGTTCATTACAACGATAGTTACTATAGTAGTTTTAGAATATCATTAGATTAGATTTCTAATAGTTTAATTTATGAAGAGATTAATTTTGTCACTTCTTATGATTGATAAATAATTGCTAAGAGTAAGGTGTGATATTTCCTTCAGCAATTTTCATTCTAGTCAAGTGTGTTGTTTATTTCCTATAGTTGCAGTTTCCTAGGAAACATCATGTGCTTAATAGATTTGTTCTTAGAAGGTTCAATATTTCAATTATCTTGACTAAGATTTTTGATTTCTAAAGGAATCAAACCTTTATGAATAATATTGTCCTTAAGTTGTAGCACATTCATTTGATTTACTTGTATGTTGTCATCACCATCATAATTTTCAGTATCTATTGAGGAATCTTTGAACTTACCCTTATTTTGCAGAAACTCATTGATCTCTTCATCATCTTGAAAAACTTGCCAACATCATTGAGTATCTGGGACAGTGGGACGATGCTTCACATGAATCTCAAATTTGTTGCTAGAATTCATTGGAATTTTCAAATTGCTTGCTGCCTTAGCAAGTCCATCCGCAACACCATTTTGTAGGCGAGGCACACATGTCAAGGTATAATCAGAAAACAACTTCAAAATGTCTAAGATTGCATTATGATATGCCCTCATTCGAGGATGTTTGGCCTGAAACTCACCCTTAACTTTCTTTATCACCAGCTTGGAATCCCCATAGACCGCAATCTTCTTAGCTTTTAGTTTCTTAAGAATCTTTAGGCCAGCGATGAGAGCCTCATATTCTGCCTCGTTATTTGAACAATCAAATGCTAGTTTATAAGAACACACTCTCACCTTGCTTGGAACTTTTTCTTGAGTGGAAAAAGGACTTTGAATCCACACACCAATACCAGCACCATCACTACCTACCGCGCCATCAAAATCCATGGTCCAAAGACCATCTTCATCCTCCTCCAAGTGCTGAAATTGTACTGCCTCTGATTTTTCTATTTGCTGCCCCTTTTCTTTAGTTGTTTGCTCCATGATAGCTTGCTTTTCTCCTCTTTCCTTTTGTAGTACTTCTCTGAAATTTTCGGTGATCTCTGGTACATCTTCTGCTTGAACTAACTGACTATCTATATCATTAAGACTATCGGCAAATAAAACAAACAACTCCAAATCAGTATGTACATAGTTTACAGGATGATTGATCGGCTTCTCTTTACTAGTTACCATATATTTCATCTTTTGCTCGCAATATAGCTTTCTCATTTGATCGAAGACTGGAATTGTGGCATAAGAGAAGTATAACTGCAAAGTACCCTTCAACTTAGCTCCCCAAGATCTCAAAAGTAGCATACCAAACCGTGGAGGAATGTCTGCCACAACCACATCCATCAAGACATTTTTCGCTGGGATTTGATCTAAGCTAACAACCAGATCTTTGATGAGCCCGATACATCTCACGCAGCTGGAATCAAATGAATATAAATCATGATATTTTCTGGTAATGTCTAATCCCAGCTTCTCCATGATTGCCTTTGGCATCAAATTGTGTGAAGCAACTGAATCAAACATGGCATTATGCAAGACATATTCATGCAATCTCAAACTGATATAAAAGGGAGGAACATCAATCTCAGGGGACTGACCATCCAATGCTGGTCCAAAGATCAATTCGGGCTGATCATATTCAACGTTCACCGCGTCAAGCATGGGATCAAAGTTCAGAATTTTGGAAACTTGACCTCGGTAGCTGCTGTTTTTCATGATTTTAGTCAAAGGAATAGATATTTTTAATTTGGAAATTTCATTTTCCAAACTAAATGCTGAAACTTTGTCGACTTCTTTGACCGAAATCTCTCTTCTATCTTTGATTATAGTTGCCTGATTTGTCTTTTCTGCTACTGATATCTTGCTAGTTGTGGGATCAATTGTCTCTTTTCCTTTTTTTCGGCGGTGTCAATGAATCCATCTTTGGTGTTGTAGCATCTTTCCTTTTCTGAATGGGATTGATAGGCACGTCTCAATTCCTCAATGAATACTACTTATGTTGAGTGGACAAGGCATTCAAATATCCTCTTTGGTAATCATCTAAATCTGCATCATTAGCCAAGATAAAATCTTCGTCTTTCGGGGCGCCTGAACTTTCTCCATACTCATCTTCTTCGGTGATGTAAATGGGCAAATCACCAGGAGTAAAAAAGTGATTTTGGTCCCCTGCTACATCAGCATCTTCATCCGAATCTTGAGTTACAAAATTCCGCAAAAGTGGAGTTTTGATTGGTTGTTGGGCTGCTGGCTCTTGTACTCTTGGTTCATGCTGCTTGATTCTGTACTGAGGTTGCTGTTGGCCACAGTAATTTGGATTACAAATCTGCGGTTCTGATTTGTCAAGGTTGAGTCTTTTGAACATCTCGCGAAGCCAAGGTGGTTCTGATGATGTAGATTCTTCTTTTATAGTCACTCTTTTCTCTGCCTTCATACGTGCTCTCTTGTCATTCAGATTTGCCTCAACTTTGATAGCAATCTTTTGCATTTCTTCTAAAGTAGGTGGATCTCTATCCCGTAATGAGTAAGCCATCTCCGAATCGAAGCCATCCGGGAATTTAAGAAGAGCTGATTTTCTAGATGGTCTTAAATCATCAGGGATAGCAGTATAAACTATATTGAACCTGATAATATAATCCTGGACAGACTCACCGGGATTGCGTTTGATATTATTGTACTCGGCATTAATCTGGAGTGGATCCTTTCTAAGTTCCCAACGATCAAGAAACTGCTTCTGAAGCTTAGCCAAGGTAGGTATACTTATAGCTCCCAAACCTCTGAACCATTTTCTAACTTCTCCTCCGAATGTTTGCACAAACAATCGCATAGTTACATCTTCGTCATCTATTTCATATAAATCATAAAAAGCTGCCATTTTGTCTATGTGCTACTGAGCGGAAACACTTTGAGGAGTGCCATCAAATAAAGGAATTTTACTTTGGTAATCCGCTGGCATATCATGCAATTGCTGAGGTAAAGCAAGAGGTGCAAAGCAAGCAGCCATCTCTCTAGGTGGATTTACTCTCGGTGTTGTTGGCGGAGTGGACGCAACTACTGTATGGGGAGTATGCAGAGGTGTATGCGGAGGAGAGGTAATGTGAGATGAAGAAGGGGAATTAGCTATAGATTCAGAATAGGTAATTATAGGCAACAAAGGAATGGTAGGAATGAAAGGCGGTTTAGTGGGAATCCTTGAGGTAGATGTTGTGATGGTAGATCCAATGTTTGCAGATATGGCTTCCAAAAACTCAGAAATATTGGCTGCTTGGATGGTGGTCTGAAGGTGTCTCAAGATAAAATTGTCAATTAATTTATCATGCCTTTCAAATTCAAGAGTTGCAGCGAAGTCAGGATTTGGAACAATAGAATCGAGAGCATTTTTGGACTTAGTCTTGAACAATGACAATTCAAACCTTGCGTCGAAAGGAATGTCTTCAAGGTATTCAAAAAGTGCAGGACATGAATGATATTTAACCAATGGAGTCGCCAAGCTTTCTTAACGAAGGAATTTTCGAATCAGATTTGGATTTTGATAAATGGCAGGTGGATTCGGATCTGGATTAGCTCTTGTATGTCTTTTCGAACCCAGTGTATTTATCACGAGATCAAAAGAATGAAGGTAATTCAGCCAATTGTTTATTAGACTCAATCATCCAAAGGTCTAAAACGATCAAAGGTACTGGGGTGATCTGCAAGTCAAAGTTTCGCAAGCTAACCGGAGATCGATGGAAGCAGCATTTATCTACTTTCGCTTATGCATAGCAAGAGCATTCCGAAAGCTACCTGGCATGACTTCAGACTACGTCTAAGACTTGTGAAACAAACTCATCAACAAGCAAACTATTTGAGATTTCTCCCCAGTATGATTGCCACTATGTTAGCGCTCAAATCCGCCTTAAGCTGAAATAAGGCAAGGCTCAAGGCCACATCAAACCACACTCAGCCTCGTAGCTAGCCCTACGAGGATAGGAGAGGGCTCTCTCTGGGTCAAACTCGGAAAAAGATATTCGAAAAGGCTCGAGATGACCAAATTGATGACTGATTTTAGGCTACGTATTAAGTACAAAGATTTTAGGATTGATTTTTTATGATTTTGTTGAAATCAAAGGAAAGGAAATTTTGGGTGCGGGGATGAGGCACAGTTTTTGCAGAGGTCCACTTGGGGAAAGATAGGCAATTGTTTTGATGCCTTAAAGCAGGTGAGATGGATATATCAGACCGGTGAGGGGCTAAGGAGAGCAAGGGGTCTCAAGGATTCTCCTTAAACTGAAGAAAACATAGAATATTGAACAAATTTAAAGGCAGAGCATAGTAATTTCATGGATTCTACCTTAACACTTCATTTTCTGAATAAGAGAAGATTCAATAGATAATGATGCACATACACGACTTACAAGTACTGAAAGAAACACACCATCAAGACATAGAGCCACATGGATCCCAAGTAGTGCTGCAAAACCCTGGTCTTCCTTTGCCAAAAATGCTGGTAAAATATGTATAATAGAGTCTCAAAACTATCCCAAGAGTCCAACCACTGCTACTGAATGAAAAATTACATATATATACCAAGCCAAACCATTCCATAACCTCTAGGGGTCTAGCTCCTCCTTCTAGGAGCTGTTTCAACCAATTCTAAACTAAGCACTACAAACTAGGCAATTAAAACAACTTGCCTCTATAAACTTGGAAACCAATTCATTCATTAATTTTTTGCCATTTTATGAATGAATCTTCTAGAATAGGTAAAAATTTCCATGTCAATCATGAAATTACATTAGTTACATCAAAGAGGGTGAAAAATCCCATGAAAAGTCAAAACTGGTCAAAAGCTACGTTGTCCTGAGCTGAAGGTGCAAAACTGGCCAATTTCCCCAATGCATAGCGCGCCTTTCAGGCCAATGTTGAGGTACTTCCTGGCATCCAAATGAGGCATAAATGGGCTTGTTGGAAATTTCTGGATGTCTGCTTTCCAGCCCAAGTGGAATTTTTCAATTTAGTGGCCATTTGCCCCTCAAAAATTGCAATCTCCCAACACTGCTTCCTGTGTGTCCAAAAAGTAGCAGAAGGTCATTTTTTGCTTGTTTTTTGACCTTTTGGGGCCTCAAATCTTCATGAAATTTCTTGGCCATGACTAAGCAACAGTATTTTGTCATGCAAAATCCAAAAATGCAAAATTTTTCTGAAATGGACCTCCCCAACGTAAGGGTAGCGCGCGGCACGCTACGCGTTGAGGGCAAAATCCTGTTTTTGACAAAAAATTTCAAAAATGATCAAAATTGCTCCAAATTGTCTAAATTTTGAGCTGGGGGTGTATCATTGAGTGCCATGCTCCCTTAAGGTGGCATGAGCCAAAATCTGAAGTGGATCGGGCCTTTTCCTCTGTTTTAGTGCCTTGGCCAATCGTCTCTTGAGAACGTTCATTTTTGCCTTGCACACATGCATGCCGGCCCAATAATGATTTTTCATGTGGCGGAGCATATCTTTGTCTCTATTGGCTTTCACCAACAACTTTTCCAAGTGAGTGTTCACCCAAATGAGCGTAGATTGCCGATCTATGGGTGTCAAATCCCCGGGTCTCCTACGGGCCAATTCCCAGTCTTCACGAATCTTCTGCTGCTCATAAAGCTCATGCTCATCCTCCAACTGTTTGTTGCGCTGCTCTAAATAGTTAATCACACATTTTTCCATCTGCAATTTCTTGTGTAATGACTCATTCTCAGCCCTTTGCTCTCGGATGATCTCCTTGAGCTTTGAGGCAGGAGAGCTAGCATCAATATCAATGACATGTGTGTCCTGACCTCTTGAAGGACCCTCATCAATCATGGGCCTCTTGCCCCTGTCCTGAACCTGTACCTATGCTGAAGAAGATGGCGAGACCCCTTCCACATGATGTGGAGATAATATTCGTTGTGCCGATGAAGTCAACGAGACCCCTTCCACCCCAGGTGGAGATAGTACTCGTCGTGCAGCTGCAAATAAGGCTATGGGGCCTTTCTGATATGTTACATATGCTGGAGCATCAACATGCTCGGTCTCATGAATGTCCGACTGCTGTGAAGGCCCCTCATGAATGTCAAACTACTGTGAAGACCCCTCATCATGGACAATCTCAGGAGGTGGGTGTGGCACTGTGAAGAAGTCGTGAGAAATGAAATCCTCCCATGGAATACCTTGTTGTGCCAACTGATGCATCACTATGATCTCGATCAGTGCATAATGATATATACTTTTAAGTTGTTGTGCAGGGTTCTTCCTTTGCACTACGGGCACCATCTTCTCTATATTCCAGCACATGAAAAATGGAATGTTCATCATTCCTACCAGGGTAAAATGCATCAACAAACGGATATGGTATGAATATAAACGTGAAAATCAGCCCTCACAAGTAAAATAGCGCATGATAAGCCTCATCAAGGGTGCATACTCCTCCCTTAGGAATCTGAAAGGAAAAATAGCAGTAATGTTCCTCATGAATCCGGGTTTGATGTATGGTTGATAATGAAATTTTCCTAGTAGCTTGCGCTTGGTCCACTCTTCCCCAACATTTGGTATCCCGGTGGCTTGAGCAACATCCTCGGGTGATAGTGTGAAATCCACTCCTGCAAGGTTCACATGACCATTGTGCAAATGTAGGACAAACAAGCGGGCTAATTTCCTGTGATGTTGAATTTGTGAGATCCTCTCACAATACTCAAAACATGATTGGTATTGAAAACAAGACAGTGCAAGTGGACAAGCTTGCAAATAAGCCAAAGAGGTGGGCTCCTCTCTAACAGGCTGACCACCTTTACCACCCTTGTAATGCCTCCTAGGCACTTCTTCCTCCGGTGTTGATCCACTATAATCACTCTGCTCATAATCTGATTCGGTTTCTGACATGGTTTTGAAGACAGGATGGCTGAACTGTATATGTTGACTGTGCACACAATTGATTGCTGTTTGAATTTTTATTCAAATGTTGTATCTTGCTTGAGCTGAGAGAGGTTTTTTGTGTGTTTGCTGCAAGTTATAGGGCGAAAAACCCAACGCGTAGCACCCTCTGCCCAACGCATAGCGCGCCCCCAACGCGTAGCGCCCTTGTAAATTTGCACTGCGAAAACCTCCCCAACGTGTAGCGCGCCCTTCCCAACGCGTAGCGCGCTACCAAAACTGCCCACTTTGCTCAAGAACTCATAAAATCGCCTTTGCAAGTTTGCACTTAGCTTGTGAGAGGCAAATGAGTTACAAATGAAGATTAATGTGCTTTTATAGGCTTCTTTTAAATTTACATTTGCCCAAAACCCACTTTCTAATGTTTTGAGTGTTGACACTTTTTGAATTTCATTGGCTCTGACTTTTGGTTTCTTTTCTTTGAAAAATTGGTTGAACTGATGGTTTCTTTTAAACATTTTTGTAGGGATAGCTTCTATGGTGCTTTGGCAAAGGAGACCAAGGCTGCACTTTGACATTCGGAAAATTTGAAAATTTGAGAATTTTTACAAAAAAGAGAAAATGACCTTTGTTTTTCAAAAACATAGTTTTGAAAACAAGGTGGAAATTTAGCTGAACAATAGTGAAAATTGTTGAAATGATGCTTTATGAAGGAAATCCCGCTGGCCTACTGGTCCGTTATGACTTCTCAAGACAAAATTTTACTCAACCCTAGACCTAAGACCTGGAAATTTAAAACAAGACAAATGACTCTTTGAAGACTTTATTCACTCAAACAAACCTGAACCAACAGTGCCAAACAAGAGGGGGATAAAAGACACAAGCTCCTCCAGCAGAGTTATGGCATGCCTAATGGAATGCAACATGATCACACTGATGGGACACCTAATATGAAATGCAAAGAGCTTTGATCTCTGGTGGAGGGCTACTAAACCGACTCTAACATTGGCTCCAATGGGGATGGTAGCTCCTTGGAGATGCCAAGAACAATAGATCTCTGGAAGAGCTAGACAATGCCTTCACTCATTGGGCGATGAAGTCATTATTCTGACACAAAATCTGGAGAATTTGAGTAAAAAAAACAAACATTGCTTTGACCAAACTAGTCTCGAAACTAAAGATTAAGACAACTGACTTGACAAACTTAGACCTACTAACTTTCATTTTCAGAATTATAGCCTTCACTTCGGGCCCCAAACTGAAGATGATAAGTTAGTGTACATGTGCGATAGAACAAAAATAAAATGATATGTACAATGATAATGAATTGAGCAGAAAATACTCAAAAGTAATATCTCTTTAACAACTGACCATTGATCGGCCCTCCAGGATATTCATCTCTGTTCATCTCTTTGAGAAGGAAAACGTTTTGGCCGCGATATGCTGCAATCTTATAAGGTCCTTTCCATAATTTTTCAAATTTGCCATGCTTTCCCTTGTCCTCATGACGAGCATCCCATCTTAAAACAACCTCATCCAGCTGAAATGTATCTACCTTTGCTTTCCGGTCATAAATCCTTTTGATACACTCCTGCAATTTGCAAGTGTTTTGAAATACCTCCTCCCGTGTCTGCTACAATTGAATCATCTGGTTAATCCTTCTCTGCATAGGATCTTCTTCACTACCTGCTTCTTGAAGCAATTTGACTACCGGGACAGCAATTGAAGATGGAAAAATTGTGTCTGTTCCGTACACCAACTCAAAAGGAGACATACCAATAGAATTTTTCTGACTCACCCTATCAGCCCATAGTGCATTTATCAACTTCTTGTGCCAGCCCTTTTTGCTGATTTCCAACAATTTCTTAATGATATTGACCAAGGATTTATTAGATGACTCCGCCAATCCGTTTCCTTGAGGGTGGTATGCGGTTGAATGTCCCAAACGCATATTGTACTTATAACAAAACTCAATCATCCTTTTTGACTTAAACGTTGCTGCATTATCCGTGATTAGCTTACTTGGACATCCAAAGCGTGACAAAATATTGGCCTCGAGAAAATAAATAATTATCGCATCTGTAGCTTGTCGAGTAGGAATTGCTTCAATCCATTTTGTGAAGTAGTCTGTGGCCGTCAATATCCATCGATGTTGTCCTGATGATGCCGGATGAATTTCACCAATGTAATCCAATCCCCACTACTGAAAAGGTGCGTTGATTTCAATTGGTTTGAGAGGCAAAGGCTGGAGTTTCTGCTTTCCCTGAAAATTTTGGCATTCGTGAAATTTTTTAACCGCTTTATATACATCTGAAAATAATGAAGGCAAATAATAGCCTGCCCTTAGTATCTTGTTTGTCGTGGTCTTCCAAAACAAATGACCTCCACAGTCTCCTCTATGAAAGTCTTCTACGACTCTTTGGGCTTCATCCTCTACCAAACAATTTAATAACATTCCGCCAGGGTCTTTCCAAAACAATGTTGAATCGAGAATGCAAAATTTGGCAGCCTTCAATTTCAATGTTCTACTTCTATTTCTTGGCATTCCAGGAGGTGAAGATAAATGCTGAAGTACATATAAAATATCAACATACCATGGGGAAGAAAGAAACATTTTAGATACTTGAATGGATGGGTTCTCCTCATCTTCATCAGACATAGCAGCAATCAAATTTATGTCTAGGATTTGCAGATTTGTTTCAGCCATTAGCTTCGCGAGTCCTTGACCTTTGATCAGCTTGGTGGGTTTAATTTCAACATCATATTCTAACAACGCAGCAATCCAGTTACCCCTTCTCCCTTCTGGATCTGCATGTACTAAAACATCTTTGACTGCTGCGTTAGGAACATAAGCTAGAATATGAGAATGCAATATGTACACACGGAAATCCTTCAAGGCCTTTACCAGTGCAAGTGCTTGCTTCTCAATGATGTTATATTTCAATGCTCCATCTCTAATAATGCGACTGAAAAAGGCAATGGGATTTTCTACACCTTCTCTCTTCTGCATTAGCACAGCTGCCAAACTGTGCTCAGAAGCAAATGAAAATAAAATAAAGTCTTGAGTGTAGTCGGGGCTGATCAAAATAGGAGCTGTAGAAAGAGCTAACTTCACTAGATTAAATGATTTAACCGCCTCTTCAGTCCACTTTACCTGGCTGTCCTTTTTGAGCATGCTTGTGATCTCTCTAAGATGTTCAGCTAGATTTGGAATAAAACGACGCAGAAAATTCAGTTTTCCATTGAAAGACTGAATTTCTTTCTTGTTCCGGGGCTGTTCAATTTGATGAATGGCTTCAACATGTGCTGGATCAATACGGATGCCGTCTTTAGATATGATGTGACCAAGAAGCTTGCCCTCATCCATGGCAAAAAGACTCTTTTTCGGATTCAACGATATGCCATATTTTCTGCACTTTTGGAAAAAAAAATTCAAATGATACAAATGTTCCTCATCAGAATTTAAAAACACGGTTAAATCATCAAGATAAACAACCAAAAATACATCTTTTTCATTGGCGAAAGCCACGTCCATTGCACGCTAAAAGGTAGCTCTTGCATTTTTCAAACCAAACGACATCTTTGCATAATGAAATTTTCCCCATGGAGTGGTGAATGCAGTCTTGTCATGGTCATCTTCATGCACTAAAATCTAATTGTAACCTGAATGATCGTCGAGTAGTGACATCCTTGATGCTCCAACTACTCGCTGCAATATATGATCCATTTTGGGTAGCGGATAATTGTCCTTTAAGGATACTTTATTTAAATTTCTGAAATCAATACATAAACGGATCTCACCTGTCTTCTTTCTTACTGGCACCAAGTTTGATATCCAATCTGAAAATCGAATAGGCACAATGATTCCTGACTTATACAATCTGTTTACCTCTTTCTCAACTGATGGCAGCAATTTGGAATTGATTCTCCTCAACTTTTGACGAAAAGGCTTCTGATTTGGCTTGATAGGAATAGTATGTTGGATGATATTTGTATCATATGTTTTCAGATCTGAGTAATCCGATGCAAATACATCAGCGAATAGAGACAACAATTTCATATATTCAGCTTTTACCTTTGGTGATAATGACCTTGATAACTTAACCATCTTGGGATTTTCAGCTGTCCCGATGTTTACCTCTTCAACACCCTTTTCAGTCGGTCTCAATGTTGGTTTGCGGGCCACATCATCTTGGTCAAACAGCTCCTCTAAAGGAATCAAACCTTTAGGAATAATATTGTCCTTAAGTTGCAGCACATCCATTTGATTTACTTGTATGTTGTCATCACCATCATCATTTTCAGTATCTATTGAGGAATCTTTGAACTTACCCTTATTTTGCAGAAAATCATTGATCTCTTCATCATCTTGAAAAACTTGCCAACATCGTTGATTATCTAGGATGGTGGGACAATGCTTCACATGAATCTCAAATTTGTTGCTAGAATTCATTGGAATTTTCAAATTGCTTGCTGCCTTAGCAAGTCCATCCGCAACACCATTTTGCAGGCGAGGCACACATGTCAAGGTATAATCAGAAAACAACTTCAAAATGTCTAAGACTGCATTACGATATGCCCTCATGCGAGGATGTTTGGCCTGAAACTCACCCTTAACTTGCTTTATCACCAGCTCGGAATCCCCATAGACCGCAATCTTCATAGCTTTCAGTTTCTTAAGAATCTTTAGGCCAACGATGAGAGCCTCATATTCTGCCTCGTTATTTGAACAATCAAATGCTAGTTTATAAGAACACACTCTCAACTTGCTTGGAACTTTGTCTTGAGCGGAAAAAGGACTTCGAATCCACACACCAATACCAGCACCATCACTACCTACCGTGCCATCAAAATCCATGGTCCAAAGACCATCTTCATCCTCCTCCAAGTGCTGAAATTGTACTGCCTCTGATTTTTCTATTTGCTGCCCCTTTTCTTCGACTGTTTGCTCCATGATAGCTTGCTTTTCTCCTCTTTCCTTTTGTAGTACTTCTCTGAAATTTTCGGTGATCTCTGGTATATCTTTTTCTTTAACTAACTGACTATCTATATCATTAAAACTATTAGCAAATAAAACAAACGACTCCAAATCAGTATGTACATAGTTTACAGGCTAATTGATTGGCTTCTCTTTACTAGTTATCATATATTTCATCTTTTGTTCGCGATATAGCTTTCTCATTTGATCGAAGACTGGAATTGTGGCATAAGAGAAGTCTAACTACAAAGTACCCTTCAACTTAGCTCTCCAAGATCTCGAAAGTAGCATACCAAACCGTGGAGGAATGTCTGCCACAACCACATCCATCAAGACATTTTTTGCTGGGATTTGATCTAAGCTAACAACCAGATCTTTGATGAGCCCGATACATCTCACGTGGCTGGAATCAAATGAATATAAATCATGATATTTTCTGGTAATGTCTAATCCCAACTTCTCCATGATTTCCTTTGGCATCAAATTGTGTCAAGCACCCGAATTGAACATGGCATTATGCAAGACATATTCATGCAATCTCAAACTGATATAAAAGGGAGGAACATCACTCTCAGGGGACTGACCATCCAGTGCTGGTCCAAAGATCAATTCGGGCTGATCATCTTCAACGTTCACCGTGTCAAGCATGGGATCAAAGTTTAGAATTTTGGAAACTTGACCTCGGTAGCTGTTGTTTTTAATGATTTCAGTCAAAGGAATATATATTTTTAATTTGGAAATTTCATTTTCCAAACTAAATGTTGAAACTTTGTCGACTTCTTTGACCAGAATCTCTCTTCTATCTTTGATTATAGCTACCTGATTTGTCTTTTCTACTACTGATATCTTGCTAGTTGTGGGATCAATTGTCTCTTTTCCTTTTTCTGGCAGTGTCAGTGAATCCATCTTTGGTGATGTAGCTTCTTTCCTTTTCTGAATGGGATTGATAGGCACATCTCGATTCCTCAATGAATACTGCTTCTGTTGAGTGGACAAGGCATTCAAATATCCTCTTTGGTAATCATCTAAATCTACATCATTAGCCAAGATAAAATCTTCGTCTTGTTGGGCGCCTGAACTTTCTCCATACTCATCTTCTTCGATGATGTAAATGGGCAGATCATCAAGAGTAAAAAAGTGATTTTGGTCCCCTGCTACATCAGCATCTTCATCCGAATCTTGAGTTACAAAATTATGCAAAAGTGGAGTTTTGATTGGTTGTTGGGCTACCGGCTCTTGTACTCTTGGTTCACGCTGCTTGATTCTGTACTGAGGTTGCTACTGGCCATGGTAATTTGGATTACGAATCTGTTGTTCTGATTTTTCAAGGTTGAGTCTTTTGAACATCTCGCGAAGCCAAGGTGGCTCTGATGATGTAGATTCTTCTTTTATAGTCACTCTTTTCTTTGCCTTCAAATGTGCTCTCTTGTCATTCATATTTGCCTCAACATTGACAGCAATCTTTTGCATATCTTCTAAAGTAGGTGGATCTCTATCCTGTAATGAGTAAGCCATCTCCGGATCGAAGCCATCCGGGAATTTAAGAAGAGATGATTTTCTAGATGGTCTTAAATCATTAGGGATAACACTATAAACTGTATTGAACCTGAAAATATAATCCTGGACAGACTCACCAGGATTGCGTTTGATATTATTGTACTCGGCATTAATCTGGAGCTGATCCTTTCTAAGTTCCCAACAATCAAGAAGTTGCTTCTGAAGCTAAGCCAAGGTAGGTATACTTCTAGCTCCCAAACCTCTGAACCATTTTCTAACTTCTCCTCCAAATGTTTGCACAAATAATCGCATAGTTACATCTTCGTCATCTATTTCATATAAATCATAAAAAGTTGCCATTTTGTCTATGTGCTGCTGAGCGGAAACACTTTGAGGAGTGCCATCAAATAAAGGAATTTTACTTTGGTAATCCGCTGGCATATCATGCAATTGCTGAGGTAAAGCAAGAGGTGCAAAGCGAGCAGCCATTGCTCTAGGTGGATTTACTCTCGGTGTTGTTGGCGGAGTGGACGCAGCTACTATATGGGGAGTATGCGGAGGTGTATGTGGAGGAGAGGTAATGTGAGATGAAGAAGGGGAATTAGCTGTAGATTCAGAATAGGTAATTATAGGCTGCAAAGGAATGGTAGGAATGAAAGGTGGTTCAATAGGAATCCTTGAGGTAGATGCTGTGACGGTAGATCCAATGTTTGCAGATATGGCTTCCAAAAACTCAGAAAGATTGGCTGCTTGGATGGTGGTCTGAAGGTGTCTCAAGATAAAATTGTCAATTAATTTATTATGCCTTTCAAATTCAAGAGTTGCAGCGAAGTCAGGATTTGGAACAATAGAATCGAGAGCGTTTTCGGACTTAGTCTTGAACAATGACAATTCAAACCTTGCGTCGAAAGAAATGTCTTGAAGGTATTCAAAAAGTGCAGGACATGAATGAGATTTAACCAATGGAGTCACCGAGCTTTCTTGACAGAGGAATTTTTGAATCAGATTTGGATTTTCATAAATGGGAGGTGGATTCGGATCTGGATTAGCTCTTGTATGTCTTTTCGAAGCCAGTGTATTTATCACGAGATCAAAAGAATGAAGGTAATTCAACCAATCGTTTATTAGACTCAATCATCCAAAGGTATAAAACGATCAAAGGTACTGGGGTGATCTACAAGTCAAAGTTTTGCAAGCTAACTAGAGATCGACTGAAGCAGCATTTATCTACTTTCGCTTATGCATAGCAAGAGCGTTTCGAAAGCTACCTGGCATGACTTCAGACTCCATCTAAGACTTGTGTAACAAACTCATCAACAAGAAAATATTTGAGATTTCTCCCCAGTATGGTCGCCACTATGTTAGCGCTCAAATCCGCCTTAGGCTGAAATAAGGCAAGACTCAAGGCCACATCAAACCACGCTCAGCCTCGTAGCTAGCCCTACGAAGATAGGAGAGGGCTCTCTCCGGGTCAAACTCAGCAAAAGATATTAGAAAAGGCTCGAGATGACTGAACTGATGACTAATTTTAGGCTAGGTATTAAGTACAAAGAGTTTAGAATTGATTTTTTATGATTTTGTTGAAATCAAGGGAAAGGCAATTTTGGGTGTGGGGATGAGGCACAATTTTTGTAGAGGTCCACTTGGGGCAAGATAGGCAATTGTTTTGATGCCTTAAAGCATGTGAGATGGATAGATCAGACCGGTGAGGGTCTAAGGAGAGCAAGGGGTCTCAAGGATTCTCCTTAAACTAAAGAAAACGTAGAATATTGAACAAATTTAAAGGCAGAGCATAGTAATTTCATGGATTCTACCTTAACACTTCATTTGCTTAATAAGAGAATATTCAATAGATAATGATGCACATAAATAACTTACAAGTACTAAAAGAAACACACCATCAAGACATAAAGCCACATGGATCCCAAGTAGTGCTGCAAAACCCTGGTCTTCCTTTGCCAAAAATGCTGGTAAAATATGTACAATAGAGTCTCAAAACTATCCCAAGAGTCCAACCACTGCTACTGAATGAAAAATTACCTATATAGACCAATCCAAACCATTCCATAACCTATAGGGGTCGAGATCCTCCTTCTAGGAGCTATTTCAACCAATTCTAAACTGAGCACTACAAACTAGGCAATCAAAACAACTTGCCTCTATAAACTTGGAAACCAATTCATTCATTAATTTTTTTCCATTTTATGAATGAATATTCTAGAATAGGTAAAAAGTGCCATGTCAATCATGAAATTACATTAGTTACATCAAAGAGGGTGAAAAATCCCATGAAAAGTCAAAACTGCTCAAAAGATGAGTTGTCCTGAGCTGAAGGTGCAAAACTGGCCAATTTCCCCAACGCGTAGTGCACCACTTCTCTACACATAACGTGCCTTTCAGGCCAATTTAGAGGTATTTCCTGGCATCCAAATGAGGCACCAGTGGGCTTGTTGGAAAGGTCTAGATGTCTACTTTCTAGCCCAAGTGGAATTTTTCAATTTAGTGGCCATTTACCCCTCAAAAATTACAATCTCCCAAGACTGCTTCCTGTGTGTCCAAAAAGTGGCAGAAGGTCATTTTTTGCTTGTGTTTTGACCTTTTGGGGGCTCAAATATTCATGAAATTTCTTGGCCATGACTGAGCAACTGTATTTTGTCATGAAAAATACAAAAATGCAAACTTTTCCTGAAATGGACCTCCCCAACTTAAGGGTAGCGCGCGGCGCACTATGCGTTGACGGCAAAAACCTGTTTTTGACAAAAAATTTCAAAAATGATCAAAATTGCTCCAAATTGTCTGAATTTTGAGCTGGGGGTGTATCATTGAGTGCCATGCTCCCTCAAGGTGGCATCAACCAAAATCTGAAGTGGATCAGGCCTTTTCCTCTGTTTTAGTGCCTTGGCCAATCGTCTTTTGAGAACCTTCATTTTTGCCTTGCACACATGCATGCGGGCCCAATAATGATTTTTCATGTGGCAGAGCATATCTTTGTCTCTATTGGCTTTCGCTAACAACTTTTCCAAGTGAGTTTTCACCCGAATGAGCATAGATTCCCGATCTATGGGTGTCAAATCCCCGGGTCTCCTACGGGAAAATTCCCGGTCTTCACGAATCTTCTGCTGCTCATAAAGCTCGTGCTCATCCTCCAACTGTTTTTTGCGCTGCTCTAAATAGTTAATCACCCATTTTTCCATCTGCAATTTCTTGTGCAGCGACTCATTCTCGACCCTTTGCTCTCGGATGATCTCCTTGAGCTCTGAGGCAGGAGAGCTAGCATCAATATCAATGACATGTGTGTCCTGACCTCTTGAAGGACCCTCATCAATCATGGGCCTCTTGCCCCTGTCCTGAACCTATACCTGTGCTGAAGAAGATGGCGAGACCCCTTCCACATGATGTGGAGATAATACTCGTTGTGTCGATGAAGTCAACGAGACCCCTTCCACCTTGGGTGGAGATAGTACTTGTCGTGTAGCTGCAAATAAGGCTCTAGGGCCTTTCTGATATGTTACATATGCTGGAGCATCAACATGCTCGGTCTCATGAATGTCCGACTGCTATGAAGGCCCCTCATGAATGTAAAACTGCTGTGAAGGCCCCTCATCATGGAAAATCTCAGGAGGTGGGTGTGGCACTGTGAAGAATTCGCGAGAAATGAAATCCTCCCATGGAATACCTTGTTGTGCCAACTGATGCATCACTATGATCTCGATCAATGCATAATGATATATACTTTTGAGTTGTTGTGTGGGGTTCTTCCTTTGCACTACAGGCACCATCTTCTCTATATTCGGGCACATGAAAAATGGAATGTTCATCATTCATACCCGGGTAAAATGCATCAACAAACGGATATGGTACGAATATAAACGTGAAAATCGGCCCTCACAAGTAAAATAGCCATGATAAGCCTCATCAAGGGTGCATACTCCTCCCTTAGGAATCTAAAAGGAAAAATAGTAGTAAGGTTCCTCATGAATCCGGGTTTGATGTATGGTTGATAATGAAATTTTCCTAGTAGCTTGCGCTTGGTCCACTCTTCCCCAACATTTGGTATCCCGGTGGCTTGAGCAACATCCTCGGGTGATAGTGTGAAATCCACTCCTGCAAGGTTCACATGACCATTGTGGAAATGTAGGACAAACAAGCGGACTAATTCCCTGTGATGTTGAATTTGTGAGATCCTCTCGCAATACTCAAAACATGATTGGTATTGAAAACAAGACAATGCAAGTGGACAAGCTTGCAAATAAGCCAAAGAGGTGGGCTCCTCTCTAGCATGCCGACCACCTTTACCACCCTTGTGATGCCTCCTAGGCACTTCTTCCTCTGGTGTTGATCCACTGTAATCACTCTTCTCATAATCTGATTCGGTTTCTCACATGGTTTTGAAGATAGGATGGCTGAACTTTATATGTTGACTGTGCACACAATTGATTGATGTTTGACTTTTTATTCAAATTTTGTATCTTGCTTGAGCTGAGAGAGGTTTTTTGTGTGTTTGCTGCAAGTTATAGGGCGAAAAACCCAATGCGTAGCGCCCTCTACCCAACACGTAGCGCGCCCCCAACACGTAGCGCCCTTGTAAATTTGCACTGCAAAAACCTCCCCAACGCGTAGCGCGCCCCCAACACGTAGCGCGCCCTTCCCAACGCATAGCGTGCTACCAAAACTGCCCACTTTGCTCAAGAACTCATAAAATCACCTTTGCAAGTTTGCACTTAGCTTGTGAGAGGCAAATGAGTTACAAATGAAGATTAATGTGCTTTTATCGGCTTCTTTTAAATTTACATTTGCCCAAAACCCACTTTCTAATGTTTTGAGTGTTGACAATTTTTGAATTTCATTGGCTCTGACTTTTGGTTTCTTTTCTTTGAAAAATTGGTTGAACTGATGGTTTCTTCTGAACATTTTTGCAGGGACAACTTCTATGGTGCTTTGGCAAAGGAGACCAAGGCTGCACTTTGACATTTGGAAAATTTGAGAATTTTTACAAAAATGAGAAAATGACCTTTGTTTTTCAAAAACAGAGTTTTGAAAACAAGGTGGAAATTTACCTGAACAATAGTGAAAGTTGTTGAAATGATGCTTTATGAAGGACATCCCGCTGGCCTGCTGATCCGTTATGACTTCTCAAGAAAAAATTTGACTCAACCCTAGACCTAAGACCTGGAAATTTAAAACAAGACAAATTACTCTTTGAAGACTTTATTCACTCAAACAAACCTGAACCAATAGCGCCAAACAAGAGGGGGATAAAAGACACAAGCTCCTCCAGCAGAGTTATGGCATGCCTAATGGAATGCAACATGATCACACTGATGGGACACCTAATTATGAAATGCAAAGAGCTTTGATCTTTGGTGGAGGGCTACTAGACCGACTCTAACATAAAGCATTCTATTAATAAATTCTAGTTGTTTCTTGTCGTTTCATGCATTTAATTTTCAATAGGACTAGACAGACTAGGTTACACAAATACTATTATTTATACATACAGTGTCAAAAACCTTGATATAACTATACGACTTTTGGGTTGACAATTTAATGTTTAAAGGTTTGTTGGTATTTTTAAAGAGAAAATAAATAACCCAACACCAACCAATCCAACTAGTTGTGATATTATTGCCTTCAGTTTCCTTTTAATCATGCACCAGGCTTCACCTGGATCCTAAATTACCTATAGGGTTTCATTCATCTCCCCCCACGCTCCATTAACTTTCCGCTTTCCCCAACCAATTTATAATGCCCTTAAACATAAAAGGAAAGAACAAGAAACAAACAAGAATAAAACCATGGAAAACCAATAGCAATACGACACCACAAACAAAGCGGCATGGCCATGCACCAGACATATAAAAGAAAAAAAACTGAAAATCAAGTGCAAACAAATCACAAAGCACCGAAATCATAAGACTTTCAACATACACCATGACTTAATCCCCATGGGTTCTCACTCAATTCTTTCAAGGGAAATCTCATCCTAAACCTTCTTCAAGATTTCATGGCAGTCTCTTTTGCCATGCAGTCCCCTTTATCATACTCCCATAAACACCTAACTATCAGTGCATAAATAAACATATCAATATACTAGATAACTTACCTTGCTGTACCCAAAACATGTTGACCTATAACATAACACGCACATATGTCATCTTTCAAGGGACTCCAATTCCTTGACAAATCCAGCCATAACTCGATACCAACTATTATACCTATCAAATACATGTTCATGAATATAGCACATATCCACATAATGCCAGATAAAATCAAGGTTAAGAAGACTTCCTATATTCATGCAAAGCACTCAATTCTTTGGAATTACAGTCTCCAAACACAGCTAAAGGAATTCTCACCCAATTCCTTTATTTTACCTTTTTCCTTGCTGTAATTGATTATTATTATGTGGTATCATGTCACCTAGTTAGTTAGTTATATAAACAAACAATTGTTAGATTATCATGCTAATACCAATCATGTTTCCCTACAACTGTTCACACATGTTAGTCACATGGACCAAATATCAAGACATCATGTCTATTAATTTGAAATCATCCCTTACCAAGACTAACATCCATGTCATAATATGCAATCAACTTTGATCCGGATTTAAATAGGAACACAACAAATTACAGAGATAACCATAAACACAGAGATGCAGTGGAAGTAATACTTCATTTCATTAATGTAAAATACTGAAATATGCTTACAAATAGAAATGGAAATACACCAGCTAGGTCGATGGTAGCTTATCTCTGAGAAGAGATGTGGCGGCTAAATGCCTCTGAACTGTGTTACAATGAGGCTGAAAGACCTATTTATTGTTGAGAAACAATGGAAAACCCTTAACATCCCAAAACCTAACGCTAGAAAATGAAACTCCAAATTGTGGGCCCCGTTTTGGGTAAGTTGGTACATCAACTTTCCAGGGTCGTAACTTTGGCACCTAATCTTCGTTTGATGCATATAATAGCTCATTAGAAATATCTATCCAAGCACTACAACTTTGGGAAGAGGAAAATCGGTCTATGGCTACCAGATTTCCCAAAAAACGTCATTTAGGGCTTCAAAACAGATCCGAAAGTTTAGGACTCAAAAAATTGCTAAAAATAATAAATTGTGCTACAATTATGGAAATTGAAAAACTAAAAGATACAGTTGTGGGGTCCAAGTGGGATAGGTGGGTGGCCACCAACATCCACCTGGATCATTCCTCCCCCCTTAAGAAGCAATGGTCCCCACTACGTTGAGTTCCTCCATCTACTAAACTTGGTCCCTAGTGAGTTGTTCTACAATCTCAGATGTGTCCAGTAATGGTGGGAAGCATGGTCGAGGGCAATACACATTGAACACTTGGTGCAAGCAAAGAAATGGAGGAATGTTGTGCTCCAAAGCATTCTTTCCCATAGCCTTGGTAATGGTGTAAGGACCATGTCGACATGGTTGGAGCTTTTGATGGGCTCTTGTAGGGCATTCTTTCTGCAGATGAAACCAGACTTTGTTTCCCACCTGAAGCTTGTGTGGTACCCCTGTGGGTGAGGAGAAGTCATTCCTGTGTTCTGTCATGACCATATCCCTTTGCTGCTGCTGCTGCATGGAGGAACCCTTCGTAGGGGTCATGGATGTGGTGACAATCTTCCCCTTACTTTGGTAGTGAACCAGACAGAAAATGAATTTCGTAGTCTGGGAGATGAGCTTGTTTCCTTTCTTGGCAATGATCAAAGAGGTGGTGGTAGGTGGGGCTACCTCCGGTATCCTATATAATGAATTACACTAAGAAATAATGACAGCACGAGGCCTTGACTCATACACAACATCTCTCCTCCACAAGTATGGCTGGCCTAATAGTATATCACAAACATCTAGAGGTGTAACATCACGTAATACCTTATCTGTGAAGGGTTTGATGCTATAAGGAAGGCGGCATTGCTAGCAAACTCGGAGATCTCATCCTTGGTGAAGCCACCTGATACTGCATGGCTATGGATGTGGTGTAGTCGATAGGCCCAACCACTTCACGACCTTTTCTGAAATGAGGTTCTTTTGGCTCCCACTATCAACAATGAATGTAGTGGCAAACCCTTCACCCACATCTATGAGTGGAAAAGACGCTCCCCCTCGTCTAGATCTTAGGGCTTATTCTTTTGAATCTTGGTGGTGGCAACAGTGGAACTGGGCTCTACATCAATGATCTGCTTCCCTTTGCCATTCCCCTTGTCGGGTTTTGACTCAGGGTCAAAACATGCATCTAATTCTGAAGCCTTCAACTTGGCCACCAACGATTACATGGTCTAACACTCACTTGTGCTGTGAGTGGAGCTCTTACGAAACTCACACGACTTTCCTATTTCCTTCTTCGACTTCGTAGTGTTGTTATTTTCTTGTGGCTTCGATAGGTTGTCTTGGGTCACCCCGCATTGGCTTTGTCCTTTGGTCTTTGGATTTGCAGATCCAAAGTCTCGCTTCTTCTGTTTGAGCTTTTGCTCAATTTTGACAGCGTAATGGTATGTCGTGCCGAGCAAGGCGATGTTCAAGAACTCCATCTCTTCCTGGATGTATCTATGTAGGAAGCCACAATATTTGAGTACCATATGTAGTTCAGAATCGTTGATACCCAACTGTGTGCGAAGGGTATGAAAAATTTTTCTGAACTCCAGCACATCTTGATCCCTTCCCTGCCACAGCGTCGTCCACTTTATGTATTTGTCCTCATAGCTTTGGACAGGGTAATACTACTCCTTAATAGCACCCCAGAATGAAATCCAAGTGGGTGTGGCTGAAAATAGTGAACCTATACTTTCATCCTTCTGCTCACAGTAGGTTTCCCACTAGTCCTTGACATCGGGGGCTGCTTTGAGAAGAGCGAAAACAATCTTTTCCTGACTCGAAAATTCATGAACAGAAAAATACCCTTCTAGCAGATTTAACCATTTATCTATGGAATTTGCTTCTATCTAACCCTTTAATATGGGTATTTCAAAATTATCTTGTACCTTAAATAGTGTCGAATTTCTAGAGTAGCTGCTGGAAGCCGATGTGTCACCTCTGGGTAGCCGCTGAAGGATCTGGGCAAAGTCGTCCATCATCGTGTTCCTTTGTCACTTGAGGGCTTGTTCGAGCAAGATTTTGATAGGATCTCCTACCCCCTCATCTTTATTTTCATCTACCATGGGAGGCCATCGGGATTTGCAAGGCTGGTCTTGCAAAGGTTCAACCAGTGCAAGCCCTAACTCCTTATATCCCGACCACCTTGGAGACATGCAAAGAGAAACAAAGAAAAAGAAGACCGCTTTGATACCACTGATCTGGAGTTAAACAGGAATGCAACAAATTATAGAGATAACCATAAACACAGAGATGCACTGCAAGTAATACTTCATTTCATTAATGTAAAATACTAGAATATGCTTACAAATAGAAATGGAAATACACCAGCTAGGGCGATGGTAGCTTATCTTTGAGAAGAGATGTGGCAGCTACATGCCTCTAAACTATGTTACAATGAGGCTCAAGGCCTATTTATTGTTTAGAAACAATGGAAAACCCTTAACATCCCAAAACCTAACCCTAGAAGATGAAACGCCAAATTGTGGGCCCCATTTTGGGTAAGTTGGTACATCGATTTCCCGAGGTCGTAACTTTGGCACCCAATCTTCGTTTGATGTGTACAATAGCTCATTAGAAATACCTATCTAAGTAATGAAACCTTGGGAAGAGCAACATCGGTCCATGGACCCATGTTTCTCCCAAATTTGCCAAAAAAATTTGTTGAGGGCCTCAAAACGACTCCAGAATTTCGAAACCCGAAAAACTGCTAAAAATAGTAAATTGTGCTAAATTACGAAAACTGTAAAACTTAAAGAGACAGTTGTGGGGGTCCAAGTGGGATAGGTGTGTGGCCATGTTATGAAACCAACTCAAGAAAAATATAGAAAAGATAGATCAACGCCTTAGAATTCAGCCTCTTTGAAGGGGCAACCTCCTTTACATTACATAAATGAACAATTCTTGGATGATACAAATGACAAAACCTCCTTTCTATATATAGGATTCTAAGGAGTCACAATATAACCTAGCCGACCTAACAATAATAATATAAAGCCACAAAAATAACAATAGAGGGATTCTATTGGGCACAGTAATAACAATATGGGGAAAATAGGGGCACAACAATATTAATAAGGGATACAACTATAATAGTAATGGGGTAATCACTAGTATTATAGGGACCCAACATGCCCTTCTCCTTCAAAAAAGTGTTGTCCTCAATGCTTGAGTAGTTTTAGATACTTGTGGATAAAATTCTCATCCTCCCATGTGGAATCTTCAGCGGATAAGTTCTTCCACTTGATAAGATACTCCGAAATTGATCGATTTCATAGCTGTTGAGTTTTTGTTTCTGTGACTTCTTCCGGTTCCAATATAATTTTTCCTTCCTCGTGAAGTTCAGGCAATATTGTTTGAACTGTGAGTTTGTCACCTATAACCTCCTTTAAATATGAAACATGGAAAACTGGGTGCAATCAAGAAGCTGTAGGAAGCTCCAATTTGTATGCCATAGTACCGATCTTTTGCAACACCTTCTACGGACCATAATACTTTGGTGATAATTTATTATCCTTCTTAGCTTGCTTGATGGACATTTTCTTATATGGTTGTAGCTGTAGGAATACCCAATCACCTACATCAAAACTTCTTTCACGCGATGTTGATCTACCTATTGTTTCATTCTATTCTGTGCCAACACGAGGTTATCCTTTAAGAGTTGGAGGACTTGTTGTTGATGTTCAATGTGATGTTCCACTACTTGAACCTTAGAAATTTCTCTTAAATATGATGTGATGGATGGTGGCTGATATCCATAAAGTGCCATAAATGGGGTCATTTTTGTTGCTATATGGAAGGAAGTGTTATGCCACCATTCAGCTAGAGACAATCATTTGACCCATTGTATCTGTTTATTAGATACAAAGCAACGAAGATATCCTTCCAAACATTTGTTTACTATCTTAGTTTTCCCATCATATTGAGGATGATAAGATGAGCTAAATGAGTACCATGACAAGAAAATAATTTTGTCCAAAAATATCCATGTAGCTTTTGAATTGTTTCCATAAATGCAGTAGAAACTGTACTGGATTTAAATGGATGTGATAATGCACAAAAGTATGCATACTTGGTAAGTCTATCAACTACCACCATGATGTCACTCTTTCCCTCAAACTTGGGTAAACCTATGATAAAATCCATTGAAACCTCCTCCCAACGTTGGCTTGGAATGGATATAGGTTGCAATAGACCTGGTGTCTTAATTATTTCAACTTTATTTTGTTGGCAAACCAAACATTCTGCCACAAACTTTTGAATATCTGATTTAAGGCCATCCCGTAAAAATTCCTTCTTAACCCTGTGGTAAGTTTTTAAAAAACTTGAGTGCCCTCCTAAGGGAGAAGTGTGCAATTCCATAAGAATGTTTTGTTTTAGCTGGGAATTCTTACAGACGTATAAGCGATCTTTGTACCATAACGAATCATTTTTCCAACTAAATGTATCAGACGTACTGGAATCTTGTTGTAACTTTCGAATAAGTGCCCACACTTCTTCGTCATTCTTCCATTCCTCCATTGCTTCGTTTATCCAAGCTGGTTGGATAATAGAAATGGCACACAACAATGCTTCCACATCCTCATCCTTTCTTGAGAGTGCATCTGCCGCCACATTTTGCTTCCCTTTTTTGTAGATGATCTCAAAGTCATAACCCAACATCTTTATGATCCACTTTTGTTGCTCTTCAAAGGATAATCTTTGTTCTAAAAAATATTTAAGGCTATCATGATACATTTTTACCTTGAAGTGTCTTCCCATTAGGTAGGGTCGCCATTTCTTAAGTGCATGGAGTATTGCCAACATTTCCTTCTCATAAATAACTTTGTGTAAAAGATTTCATTTGATTGGACAACTTTCAAAAGAAATGGGTCTTTCATCTTGCATTAAAACAACACCAATTCCATTTCCTGAAGCATCACATTCCACAATAAAGGTTTTTTGTGAAGTCCGGTGTAGCTAAGACCGGTGCTTGGCACATTGCCTCTTTAAGATGTTTAAAGGCCTTTGTTGCTTCCGGAGTCCATGAAAATGTGTCTTTCTTCAATAATGTTGTTAGAGGTGCTGCTATTCTCCCATAATTCTTAACAAACTTGCGATAATACCCTGTCATCCCAAGAAATCCTCGCAGATGCTTTATGGATGTGGGAATTTTCCATTCCTTACTGGCTTTAATTTTGCTAGGGTCTACCTTAACTCCTTCATGAGATACAATATGACCCAAATATTCCACCTCCTGGACTCCAAAGAAACATTTGGATCTTTTTGCATATAATTGTTTCTCCTCCAATAGTTGTTGCACCCTGTCAACATGTTCAACATAATCCTTCCAAGACTTGCTGTAGATTAGTATATCATCAAAAAAAACTAACACAAATTTTCTAAGGAATGGTTTGAAAATTGAATTCATCAAAACCTTGAAATGTTGAGGGTGCATTGGTAAGGCCAAAAGGCATGACCAAAAATTCATAATGACCCTCATGAGTTCTAA
>APFE031128128.1:12357-23207 GCA_000404065.3 Pinus taeda | reverse complement strand
AGGAACACTTCCTGGAATCAGATGAATAGTATGATTATGATCACACATAGGTGGGAGACCTTTGGGAGTCTCAAATACCTTGGAATGATTGTCCAGGACTTTTTGGATATCTGGATAAATAGATGATTCTGATGTGGAAACATCTAGCGAACATACTTGTGCAATTACACCTCTTTGCTCCTTTTTTAGAAGCTTTGTCATACCATTAGAGCTGATTATCTTTCCTGGTTTCCCTGCAATACCCCTTAATTCAACTTCCTTTCCTTCCGTAGAAAATTTGATGAAAAGCTCTTGAAAATTAAAAGCTATTGTACCCAAGGATTGTAGCCATTGGACTCCTAGTACAACATCAGCACCTCCCATTGGAATGGAAAGCATTGGGCTAGTCAATACATATTCTCCCATGGATAGCTTGATATTATGGCACTTTCCAAAGAAATTTATTATTCCTCCATTTGCAACCATCACTGACACTCTGGTGCTGGATATAAGAAGCAATTCAATTCTTTTGCTACCTTACAATGAATAAAATTGTGGGTACTTCCTGAATCAATCAACACTATTACCTTTTTCTTCTTGATTGTCCTTCTATCTTGATGGTTTGAGGAGTGGTAATTCCCACCAATGCATTACAAGATATGGTCAGATTCATTTTTTCTTCATCTAGGCTTTGTTCATGGAGTATATCCTCTTCTTTTGACCTTTCTTGCTCCTTTTTCTTCCTCTTCACAATCTATGTAGAATAATTTCTTCTCAGCACACTTATGACCTTTAGTGTATTTGCTATCACAACTGTAAAAAGCCCTTTTGCTCTTTTTTCTTCCAATTGTTGTGGTGTCAACCTTATAGGTTGTGGAAGACTAGGGGCAACAACACTTCCATCTTTATAGTTGTGAGTGTTATGCTTCCTGGTTGCCATAAGTTTTCTTTCCATTTTTCTTGCTAACTTGAATGCCTTCTCTAATGAATCAGGTTCCCAAAGGTGAACATCATGTTGGATATTATCCTTTAAAGTCCCTATGAACACATCAATCCTATCCTCCTCTAGAATATTTTTTACCCTTATGTTCAATTTTTGGAACTCCTCAATGTGCTCCATTATTGAACCCTTTTGTTTGAGACTTAACAATTGGCTAAAAAAGTGTTTCTTTTTGTATCCTCATAATGTGCTATCAATTCTTCCATAAAAATTGCCCAAGCGATAATTTTTTTATGAGAGCAAAGCAATTGATACCGTACAAACTGATTTGGTTCCAAATATAAAGTTGCAATACATACCTTTTGTGTGTTTTTCACATTATTGAGATCGAAAAATTGCTCCATCTGTAATATCCATGTTGTGGGATCCTTGCCATCAAACTTCTTCATATCGATTTTCGGAATATGGTGGGTCTTCAATCCCACATTATAGTCTATGAAATCATGATTAACATTTCTTTTCTTCGCATCATGAGTTTCCTTTACTACCTTTTCACCATTAGTAAGTATTTCTTGTAGAAAATTTGTCAAATCTATCTTCAAATCCGTCATGTTTGTCTTCAAATCTGTCTTCAAATATGCCATGTCTCTCTTCAAATCTATCTTCAAATCATCCATCTTAGCTTCCACGTCCTTTATCTTAGATTTCATGACATTTATCTTAGCTTCTGTTAGCTTTTGTGAAAGTGACACTTGTTGCACTTAGCCTTGTAATTTTGATATATCATGTAGCATTTCTTCCTCTTCTTAATGATCCATGCTAGAGCTTTCAGGTTGCACACTAGATGTTTGCATTTTCTTTCCTCGGGGCATCAGTTACTGATAATAATGCTCTAATATGCCCTTTGAATTCCTTCAAAATAAATTTTCAAACCAAGGTTAAGCAAAAATTTAAAAAAATCTACACACCTTTTTCACTTTGTAGGAGCTCGATATTGTCTCTGATGTATCTCTATACTTTCAAATCATCCGGTTTTGAAATTGTGACCTGCAGTAGCCACCTATGTCCTCTTTCCAATGCCACTAGTATGATCCAAATTGGATTCTCCAAGGAAGAGTTATGCGAAATCTCCCACAAAGACCTGATTATAGACTAGTTCCGTAAAGCGAACTTGTACGACATGCCATGAGTCACTGTTTCAACCTTTGGCTCTAAAAAATATATGCAAGAAAATGCAATCCATTCTCCTTCTATACCTTCCTATGAAATTTCAATCTGATGATCAGAGAGAAATTTATGATGATTTTCCCTAGGTCACCTGTTTGGAATGTAATTCAGGAGTCAGCAAAAAGACCAACTTCCTTATATCATATCTCCGCAAACATAGCGCGAAAAGCTTTGAAATTCAGACCCGAGGTTCAGTGTGATTTCTTCTCAAATGGGTTTTTTTTTAGCTTCTGAAATGTTGTAGAAAAAAGTTATAGCAAAAATTCCACGATGACCTGTTTGGAGCAGCAAAACCCTAGAATCCAAAGCTCTGATACCAAATGTTATGAAACCAGCTCAAGAAAAGGATCAAAAAGATAGATCAACACCTTAGAATTTAGCCTCTTCGATGGGGAAACCTCCTTTACATTACATAGATGAACAATTCTTGGGTGATACAAATGACAAAACCTCCTTTCTATATATAGGAGTCTAAGGAGTCACAATATAACCCAGCCGACCTAACAATAATAATATAAAGCCACAAAAATAACAATAGAGGGATTCTATGGGGCACAGTAATAACAATATGGGGACAATAGGGGCACACAATATTAATAAGGGGTACAACTACAATAGTAATGGGGTAATCACTAGTATTATAGGGACCTAACATGCTCCTCTCCTTCAAAAACGTGTTGTCCTCAACGCTTGAGTAGTTCTAGATGCTTCTGTATAAAATTCTCATCCTCCCATGGGGAATCTTTAGCGGATAAGTTCTTCCACTTGATAAGATACTCTGAAATTGATCGATTTCGTAGCTGTCGAGTTCTTGTTTCTGTGACTGCTTCCGGTTCCAATATAATTTTTCCTTCCTCGTTAAGTTTTGGCAATATTGTTTGAACTGGGAGCTTGTCGCCTATAACCTTATTTAAACATGAAAGATGCAAAACTAGGTGCACTCGAGAAGCTGCAGGAAGCTCCAATTTGTATGCCATAGTACCAATCTTTTGCAACACCTTGTACGGACCATAATACTTTGGTGATAATTTATTATCCTTCCTAGCTTTCTTGAGGGACATTTGTTTATATGGTTGTAGCCGTAGGAATACCCAGTCACCTACATCAAAACTTCTTTCGCTGTGATGTTGATCTGCCTGTTGTTTCATTCTATTCTGCGCTAACGTGAGGTTATCCTCTAAGAGTTGGAAAACTTGTTGTTGATGCTCGATGTGATGTTCCACTGCTTGAACCTTAGAATTTTCTCTTAAATATGATGTTGTGATGGATGGTGGATGATATCCATAAAGTGCCATAAATGGGGTCATTTTTGCTGCAGTATGGAAGGAAGTGTTATACCACTATTCAGCGAGACACAACTATTTGACCCATTGTGTCTGTTTATCAGATACAAAGCAACGAAGGTATCCTTCCAAACATTTGTTTACTATCTCAGTTTGCCCATCAGATTGAGGATGATAAGATGAGCTATGAGCTAACTGAGTACCAAGACAAGAAAATAATTATGTCCAAAAATTTCCAATGAAAATGGGATCTCTGTCACTTACAATAATCTTTGGGTTTCCATGTAGCTTTTGAATTGTTTCCATAAATGTAGTAGAACATGTACTGGCTTTAAATGGATGTGATAATGCACAAAAGTGTGCATACTTGGTAATTCTTTCAACTACATATATAGAAACTACTAAAATCATGTCTTGAGTCGGGCATTCCCATGCTCAGTAGCTATGTCAGAGAAATTTTCTCTTCTCACATTTAACAATGCTCGCCGCCGATAAGCACAAAGCGGATCCAGTGTCATAATAGATCATCCTGAAATAGCTCTCTCCAAAGAACAATATACACAGCTTGGGAGAGGAAACAAGGCTAAATGATGCAAGCCTCTACCCAAGGTCTTGATTTCTACTTCACCGAATAGCATAGATCGGTACATGTGATAAGATGTGTTGATTTCGAACACGCACGCAATCATTTGATTACCAGACAATAATGGAGACCATTAACAGATGCAAGGAAGGCCACCGATAATGGTGATGGTCTCCAAGATGCACAGTGCAAACTAGCTAGTGTAAAAGATTTCTTTGTCGTCGAACACTAGTAGAATTGCTTAACCAGGAGCCAACAATGAAAACCCATGATCAAACACAAGGTAACCTGCCACTAATGTCTACAAGTACCAAGGCACTGAATTTGTTTCTGGTTTATCTCCCTAGATAGAGTGTTGAAGTTGATAGGAAGAAACATGTCGAAAGGTAGGCAATGATGTGTCCTACATCAATCGACACGAAACCGGACAAGAATGATTTTGTTTTTTGAGGAATATTTTGAGAATTTGGGTCTAAACAATGAAGAGCATGATGAAAGGATATGTATGATCGGTTGATAGAGGAAACAAATGGGAACCCTTGAACAATAGAAGGAATGACAACGGTTTTAACTAGACAACACTAGACTCATGAACACTATAGAGTGTTAGGATATGAAGATGCAATTACATCAGGGTATATAGGCTAAAACTCATAGGTTGGTAGGTTCATATTGAGAGGCCACCAAAATAAAGGTTTATCTGAGGGAGTGCCATATTCAAGGGAACGATTGTTGCCAAACCACACTTTCAAATACGGAATACAAATGTGTTACCTACTTTACCCGCCTAATTTTTTAATGAGTCCAGATGGGTAAACTCATCGATCAATTCATTTTTAAAGAGTATGAAAAGGATAGCAAAAGGAATGACTCTTTGCCCTATCTGATTAGTTTAATGAGTCTAGACAGGTAAACTCGTCGATTTTTTCATGTTTTAAGAGTCTGAAAAGTATAGTAAAAAGAATGACTCTATATCTTGTTTGTGTAATTTAAAGAGTCCAGACTAGACAACTCAGTGATCTTTTCATATTTAGAGAGTCTGAAAAGATCATAAAGAGAGACTCCATGGTGGTCCCTTTGTCATAGTTGCTAACCGGGTGTAACAAAAGGTTAATAGTATACCTAGATTAGTTACTTTTCTATAAGTTAATCTATTGAACCCGGATAAAGAGAAACCTATTTTCAATAGATGTTTACCTTATTTTGTTATGAGTACAAGTTGACAGACTAAACTCGTTTTTCGTCGTGATTTTTTAATGAGTCATGTGACGACAAAATCAATACCTTCATCAAATGTTTTTAATGAGTCAAATGGAAAGAACTCAGGGTATCCTTTTTAGTTTAGTGAGCGAGAAAAAGAGGGAAAATAATGGCTCATCCCTTCTTCATAGTTTTACGATCTTGAAGGAGGGGAAAAACGTTGGGATTTTTCGATTTAAAAGAGAGAAATGGTCCCAAAAAAGAAAGTACTCTTGTTGCTGCCGTATATTTTAAACGAGCCCAGTAACAAAAACTCGGGATTTTTCAGTTTAATGAGTGAGAAAAGTACCTAAAAGAAAACGCGGGTCATCTTCATCAAGTTTAATGAGCAGAAAGACTAAGCTCAAGATCTTTTCAGTTTAAAGAGCGAGAAAAAAGCACCTAAAAAGAATTCTCCTTTGGTCTTTTTCAGTTTATGAGCTGGAAAAAGATCAAAAAAGAGTTGCTCAAAGCATCGTTGCATGTATTTAACGAGCGTAATGATGAAAACTCGGAGATGTTTATATTTTTTAAAGAGCAATAAAATATCAAAAAAACTGCTTTGACTATCATTGCATAGATTTAACGAGCTCAATGATAAAAACTCGGAGATGTCTATTTTTTTAAAGGGAAATAAAATATCTCAAAAAGTGCTCTATTCTATTTTTCATTGTAGTAGTTTAACAAGCCCAAAGAAGGAGACTCTAGGTTTTTTGGATTAACAAGCAAGAAAAATACCATAAAAAAAATGCTCGACCTTCCTTGATCTCATGCTTGACAATAGAAGGGTCTATGCCATGCATTTCCTCACAAGGCCAAGGAAAAACATTGCGGAAGTCCCTAAATGGGTAGTTGAAGCTCACAATTTCCTCAGGATTACAATTGACTCCAATCTGTATGTTTTCCATGATGCCTTTCATGACAGAAATATCGAGGGGCAATGTTTTTGAAATATTGCCCTTGTTTCCTTCCAAATCCATAGGTCGGATAGTCGTATATGGTGAGGAAACGATTTCATGTGAGTTATGTGATAGGGTTTGAAGAGGCATCATGTTTGATCTGATATCGAAACATGATGGTGCAAATCCTCCCAAGGTTTCTCTTCTAACCTCATGATCTCTCTAATAGCTTCATCCATCAATAGGACTTGATTGAGTGGATTGAAAGAAAGAGTGGTTATGGGAGGGGTAGTGGTACCATTGGCCGAAACGAAAATGACCGAAGATTTAGATGAAAATTGAATGGCTTGGTAGGCCGATTTAGCTAGTGACAATGACATTTTCTCTCTGTATGTGTCAATGTCTGAAGGAGTCAGTAGGATCCATGGATCAGTATTTTCATGAGGAATAGATGAAAGCATATTGACCATCTATGAAACTTGCGGCGGTGGATGAAGAGGGAAACAACCCATGAGGCAAGAAGCCTTCAATAGATTGGTACCTAAACTGGCATAAGAGTCAATTCCACCTCCTACTAGGGGTATAGAGCCACTTGGTAATGGTGAATAATTAGGGGTGTAGAAAGACAACTGATCTACTATAACTACCTTTCCATCCAATGGAAATTGTATTATGCGAAAGATAGTAGATACGATGGCCATCATGGCATATGTCCAACTGCGACCCAACAACAGATTATAGTCGAGTTTCTTATCCACAACTTCTACATCCACCGTTACTATTTTCCCAGCCAGAGTGATGGGAAAAATGCCTAGGTATCCTTTTGGGATAAAGGTGTGGCTGTTGAAAGCTTAAGGGATTTCAATAGTGGGGATAAGGTTGAGGAACCCAGGGCGAGCCAACATGAAGCCGACATGACCCAAGTTGAAGCACCTTCGTCGATGGAATTTCTTTGTATACCTTTACCTTTCAAAGTGATATGCACCTGAAATGCAAGCTCGTGGGAAAGGGGAGGTTTACACTTGTCCATGTTGAAAATAGCAAGCATGGAATTAGTAGGGTAAATACCTTCGATAGCCGAAAGCAAAGCTTTCCGTTGGGTGGGGCATGTTTGTAATACTTCGAGTGCCGACATAGTCGACAATGCTTGCACCAAATCCTTTATGATGTTGTAGTGTTGGGCGGCGCGTGAAGATGTATTGTGCATTGTGTGTTGAAGTGCCCCTTTTGGGGGTCAAATAACAAAGTCCTCAACCATCCTTTCAATATGTAAATCAGTGGGTGGCGTTGCATTTTGACTTGAGGATGGTTCTACTACAGGAGAAACAGGAGCTCCATAACATTTGGCTCTTGTGGCAAGTTCTACCATTTCAAATGTGAAAATGGTAGAAGATCCTTCACCAGCTGAAGGATGTTGTGAACCATCGTTGCCCCCTGGCGTGGGTTGTTGTTGGTTTGCAATAAAAAAAAATTGCTGCTAAGTAGGAAAAGGATTCCTAAGGACAGTAGGGATCCTACTAGTATCCCTTTTATCAAGGTAATCTATGCATTCTTGAAGATGCGGACAACACCAAGTTACATGGTATTCAGCATAGAGTTTGCAAGGAAATCTGGTAGGTGTATCCTTTTCATCAGAACTAGGCATAGCGGCCTTTTGTTTTGGGTTGGGCTGCTTTGTTGACTGCTCCTCAGAAGGAGCGGTCTTTTTCTTATCACTGGGATTTTGTGTAGACTGCACAGAGTTTATCACAGTGGCAGGAAGAGTAGTCGTATTGGTAGAGGGGTCCATCACCATCTTGGTAATGGAACCACTAGGTTGTTTTACAGCAGCTCCAGAGGTTGTGTCGACAATCCCGTCAGTGTGCACTCCATGGTGTTGAGTGGAAAAGGTATTGGGGTTACCTAGAGCATTGGGGATTATGTCGTAAAGAGTTCCAGAATGGGAATATATCAAATCTAAGTGCTGGGCATAATGTATGATTGGTCTTCCGTGACCGCACCACCTAGAGTGACATCTCTAACGATTTGTGGGAGTAAGGACTTACATAACCAGTCCGTTAAGAGAAAATCAAGGATGGGAGCTTTGACTAACCTCCACCTACGTCTCCATTCATGAATATGATCGGAGATGTGGGTGGCAGTATCCTTACGAAATGAAGTAAGGAGCTTTTTCCTAGTCTCATAGTGGATAGGTAACTGAAAGTGCTTTAGGAACTCCATTGCTAAAGTGTCAAAGGTGTTGACTGACATGTGTGGTGACTCAATATACCATTTCATGGCATTCCTAGTGAGGGTGCGGGGAAAAATACGTAACCAGACACTATCATCCACCATAGAGTTAGGAACACACCAGAGATGGTAGGTGGTGATATGGGTGCCCAGATCCTTCCCTTTTTTTACATCGAACTTTGGGATGTCCATTGGTATTTTATGCGGGATCGGTGGCCATTGTATGTTGACACAGATGGGATTGTTTGTTAGCTTGTATAAGTCGGGAATATCCAATGTTGCCAAAAAAGGCAGAGAGTTAGGTGCCCCCGACTCGGACCATGGTGATGATGGATGACCTGAGGAACTCTATGCTCCTCCCATAATTTGGTTCCCCATAGTGTACATGGGATGCATGGTGTAGTAGTCGCTTTGCGGTATGGTGTTGTAGAGTAGATTTCCATGTGGATTTTGATATTGGGGTATGAAATTGCCCCAGTATAAGCAGTGCCCCCTTTACTCATTTTAGTTTTTGAGTAGGGTGCCCCCATGGATTGGTTGGGAACCCCTTGTGGACTCCCAACCGACACAGAACTAACCATTTGGCTTTGATTGACAGAGGGAACACTCATGTCAATTAGCGATTGTCCATGCATGCCTGAGAACGGAGGCGGAACTGGGACATTCCCTACCATCATGTGCATATTGGGAACCCCCCCAGATATCTGAATCTGTGGGTTGGAACTGTACATTGGCGGCCGACCGTGTTGTTGGTAAATGGGAACCGCACCCATAGTGTCACATTGAGTGTTATATGGGGCACTCTACGTGGCACTTGTCGAAGGTATGCATTGTGGCACCATAGGAGTGGAACCTAACATCTATTGGGTTCCACTTATAGAGGGTGTTATGTGAGTTTTCGTACCTGGGACAAACGGGATAGTGGGATTCCACATTACCAATGTTGTGATGACTATCGACTGGGGAAGTGGTAGAGGACCAATAGTGTCTCTAAAATTCCACAACCTGTGAGTCGTCGACTGGATAGATGGGAAATTTCCACCTACTGAAGAAGGAAGTACAAGTAGCATGGAAACCACGATAGGGTCTGATGTATTTGTGAGCAGAGTGTTAAAGTGAGGAAGAAATCCTTCCGTGAAGAAATCCTCTGGAAAACTTGAATCATTGGTCGTCCACATAGATCCCGTGTGAGATTTAGGAGACTGATTCCTTGAAGATGAGGAATCCGAGTCAGTGGAACTCAGCGAATCTTCCACAATGAGTGGAGGAAGTCCTAACAATTGTCAGGAGTGAAGACAATTGCCAGATGTAGCCATGGTGACCATTAAGTTTTATCAAATAAATTTTGATGTGATATTCTTTAAATTCTCAAAAATGATAGCACTCAGGTACCTAAAAAATGAAAAATACAATAAATATATCAATCAGCAAACAGAAGGAAAGTACCTTGTCTAATAAGCACCGATCACTGTAGATGAAACCCAGTATCTCAATGAATAACAGAGAAGGATGGCCAAATGTATGGTTAAGGTTACTCTAGAGCTTCGCCCGAACCTCATATTGAGTGGCCAAGTACTCTTGTGAAGATGAGCACCCTCCCAAAAACTGAAGACAGAGTAGATCCGTCCATGTTAGGTACCAGCACAACCCGTCCCAGTCACCTTGTGTAAGTACCTAGAAGTTTTGGCCACTAGAGATACCTCAAATCATAGACATTACCAGGGAGGACATAGTCATAGACAACATGCTATGTGGGCAGGAAACCTGAGTCCTTGACTCAGTTCTGAAATCCTCGAAGGGATCCCCAGTACACAGAATGCCCAAAGGATTTGTAAGAGAAGGCAGACTATCTTCAATTACAGTCCAATGTTGTATCGTATTTCGCTCCATTGTTAGTGGAGTGGTCCTGGTAATATGAGCGCAGAAGGATTTCTCACTTGTTAACGACACTAGTTTTGGTTTTCAACCTTGGCAGTTACCTCACATGCTTATCCCAAGATCCTAGCCTAACTAATGTTGGTTTTCTCAAAAGAGTAACTGATTGATTTTAATGTAAATTTTAAGTGTACTTGATTATTTGTCTTTGTTAGGGGTGTTGATGTATGAATATGGTGAGACTCTTGACTCAATAAGTCATACAGAACAATGCTGTGAAATGTTTTTCATTTTTTTGTGCAAACAAGTCTTATTCTACATATTCATATTTTCACATATTCATAGATTCATCTATGCATCTAAAGCCATTCAACATTTGCATAACCAAAAGATTCTTTTTCCAATATTTCCTAACAACTACTGAAAACCAAAATGAAGTAGCTTACAACTATTTCGGTAGAAGGATGAATACAATTTATCAGTCTTTCTTTCAAAAAAAATGTATTTTAAGAGAGAAAAACTAAAATTTTTTCCTAAAAATAAATTTTCAGGACGCCAAATTTGCTAACATAATATGGTTGCAGATCTTACTTCAG